>JAHWFP010226293.1:7837-45821 GCA_023313725.1 Lithobius niger
AAAGAAGTATGAATTTAACAAGTCTGCAGTGAACCCTTGAAATTACAAGGAATACAATGTATTCCCTAAGCCTTTTCTATTCTCTAAGCCTTTGCAGGGAATTTCCAATGCAGGAATTAAAATGAAACTGTACAGGTAGCTTAGGAAAGTCATCGTGGGTCTGGAATACTGAAGAAAGCAGATTGGGTAAAATAATGTCGGCAGCAGGCCGTAAAAAGGACCCCCCTTTTTAGTTTTTCTGATGAGATGCTTAATGCAAAGCCAGAAGATAATGAAAACATAATTAACACGAAACTTTGGTGAACCAAGGTTTTGAAATAAATTTTGTTATAAATGATTTTTACCCCTCCAATTCATGTTCAAATGTTGTATACGAAATAACTTACTTGTTATGCCTACAATTAAATATATTTTGAAAAATCCAATTTAAAAAAAATTGATTTAAATAAAAAAAAATCCGATATTTTTTTGATTTTTTCCCACTCTGATATTATGACTGGTCGTTCTTCTTAGCATAGCTACGAAACTTAACTCGTGTTAAAATGTTTTAACAGCTGTAGTTTAACCCTGTCACGTTCAACCGCGTTTTCTTCTGATAAACGTGCACAAATCTGAGTGAAATCAACACCCATTAACTGTTACTGAAGGGTCCATTCGTCATCCGGTAACTTAGCTTGTTTAGCCGAACGTTTCAATTGCAATAAATATTCAGAAAATCTTATTCCTCTGTATCACCCCACTTAGGCATAAGTTTACAGATATTTTTCCTTCCGGAATGGCTGGCTACATTAGGAACGGGAACAACAGGATTTTTATCAGCATCTAATTTTTTTTATACGATTCATTATCAACATCCATCTGCTTAAGCCTCACTTCTTGAGCATGAATTTGGGCTAATTGTGCTTGCCTCCTTCTATCCTTTTCCGCTTCAAGTAGCTTAATCCTTGTTTGACGCAAACTCTGGCATTGTTTCTTAGCTTCCTTAATTGCAATCTGCAAGATCAACTAAATCTAGTTTATTGTGATCCAAAGCCTCTTGGATAATTCTGAATGATGCGGTTTTAACTGTACTTATCACCATACGTTTTTCGTTTTCATTGTTATAAAAGTCAGCAATAAATCGAATACAGCGTTGTTGATACAGCATTGTTGTAAGTGTCACAATAAACACTTAGTAGTAGGGTATAGTGTTTTCTTTCTTTTTCCCCCCCCTAGTGCTGTGTTTGGTGCTCTTTACAGGATCTCAGGATCCTCTTCACTGCACTGAGATGGGGTACCCAGCTCTACTAGTGGGGGTTGGGTAATGTGTCTTGGAGGTGATGTACAAGAGTTGTTCTGGTTACCTAAGTCTGATTTGTACATGAAGGCGTATTTTTTTTTGTATAGGAGCGTACGTAGAGCTCCTGGTAATAAATTGGTTGATAGATAAACACTTATTGGTGCACTTTTATAGATCCTATGCTATTCCGTCAGCGTTTGCATTGTTATAAGTGCCAGAATATTTCTACACTCATAACAATGAACTATAACGCCATTGTCTAATAACATTATAGCGGCCAACGATTGTTGAACGCCAGGGAGAAAAACAATGGACAATACCAAAAAAAATGACATGAAACAACTCCAATTCATCGCACAAACGGGAAAAAAAGTATTTAAAGTATGGTGATAAATTAGTTATTGGCATACTTTTGCAAGAATGGTCCCTCTATACGTGATTTATTGTGATAGTTTTGCTTCCTCGGCTATTAACGCCTCGGCTAAGCCTCGGAAGAACAAAACTATCACAATAAATCACGTAGAGAGGGACCATTGTTGCAAAAGTATGCCAATAACCACTACTTATCGCTTCACCAAACTCAGCATAGAGTTTCTTCTGTTCAGAATTGGAAACGTCCCCACATAAACTACCAGCATCCATTTTTAACCATTCGTTTTAGTTTCAGCAGTTTAAAAAGACCTTAAAACCTTCTACTCAAAATAACCAAGCAGGCAACACACAAGCTTAAGGGAAAGAAACGTAGCCTACGATACATCAATAATTTTCTTGATACGTAAAGTATTATCAAGGCCCTCTAAGTTTTACAATAACTCAGAAAACGATCCTAGTTGAATGTTATGTTACAATCTTGCAAATACTTCGCATAAACAAAACCATACTAATTTTACCTTACAAATGTGTTTGGGTCAAGGAAGAGTTTAAAACTATACAAAAATTTTTAGAAAAAACTTTAAAAACCCCAGCAAATTTAAACCAAATTTACTACACTGATAAATGCTTTAGCGAAATTAAAAATAACAGACTAATGCACTGCCGAGTTGATTATCCTGCCCTTTTTAAATACCAAAAAGAGACAAACAACTAAACCAATTGACATTTAGACTCTGCATTAAAGAGCACTTTACGCACCACGATTTACAAGATGTTGAAGACCATCAGCACTTAAAATCGTCGGAACAATTCGGGTTAGAGACCTTCAGTTCTTTAACACTAGTATTCCGCTGTTTACAGTTCTTGATCACTGAGCACAGTTCCCTTTCATTTGATGTCTTTAGTCAGAAAATCTATTTCATTTCAAGACATCTGCTTCACGACATCTGATTCAAGACTTCAGACATCCTACTCGATTGGCGCATCATGTCAAACCAGGGTGACATGATGAGAGCCGAATCCCGCATTCGGACTTCTATGACGATCGGCGAAAAACACCAGCAGCACTGCGCAGTTTTGGCTTCTCGAAGAACTGGGTGCGTAATCTTACCACTGTTCCACCAAATATAAAGGAATGAACACTAGCCCAGAGTCCCCTCTATAGGCACTATAACTAACTGGCGGCCCCGTATTCCATTGATTGGCTGCTATCAGACTCTAAGCCAAGAATCTGCTGAGTCTTAACAGCTGCAACTTCGGGATGAGCACTCACTTAGTTGTAGAACATTCGTGGTATTTATATGCAGTTGAAGAAATCATTGTACAAATAATCAGCAGTTATTAAACTCAGCCAAATATCCGGCATGAAGTCCAGGTTATCTTGCCGTGAACATGATGGTACGTACGTGATGTTACAGTTAAAGAAGAAATAAATATTTACAGCATTCAACAATTCAACTTCAGCTTGAAGTTAATTTCCTTTTTTTAAGGGAACTGAACCACGACAATATCGTCTCTGCACGGCCATCCGTGAAGTGGTCAAATCCTCACCCGATTGGGATTATCCGATATTAAAATAACTTACACAACCCATAGCCCACTATCACATGCCTAAGCCATACTACATTCGAAGATGCCATCGACTCTAACCATGCTTGGCGGTGAACGCAGAACGCCAAATCTCCATATAGTACGTGGAATATGCAGCAAGTACTATTAAAATATATCAGTTCGGATACGAACTTCAAACTTTAGGTGTTGAGTAAATACATATCAAAGGCTGCAAATCAGCCGGGAGACAACTTCAGAAACGATTACGTCACGTACAGTGACATCATCAAAATCGCCACCAAGCAGATTTTTTAAAGTCGCGTATCTCAGAAACTACTGAACGGAGTTTAATGAAACAGGTCTCATTTAAAAGCTAAATTTTTTAACTGTAATCTAGGTGTCTACCTATTTTGCTGTAAATATAATAGTTTTCGTTTGATTCCTGAAATTTGAGATTTTTTACATATTTCTTGTAATTTCCTTCATTTCCTATTGCCAAAATGAAATATTTACCCAAAATTAAATTTTACATTGTGGAAAATAGTTTTTTTTTTAAAATCACTATCATTACAGAATGGATGTTATGGTACGCTTACGTTTAATTAGTATACTTGAAATTAATGGCTTTATGTATACATGAATTAGAAAATAAGGTACAATTTACTAATAATAATCATTATCATTTATGAATACTATTTATTTATTCTCAACAAAGAAATCACGCTAGCAATTGTACTTTGAATAAATGGTTCGGTAAAGTGTTTATGCTAATGATCTGGTTAGGTAATCATGTTAGGTTAAGTGTTTACTTGTATTACATTGGTTAAGATTTAAGTGTTTCTCACTAAGAAAAGTAAACTATGAAATGTTTAACATTTGAAAGTCGTGTCAATATAATTAATTGCTGTCATTATTCAGTCGTTCTTGAACAATAACTTTCGCATATACACAAAAGAGTGCACTGCATCGGAGTCCATTTTTTTCAAGAGCGGCACTGTGTACATAGTTTCTTGCACTTGCACTTAACCAGTTCCTGGTAATGTTGCTTACGTCTGGAAGTGTGGTCCAAAGTGGTATGAACCTGTGCCATCATCTGCTTTCCTTTCCCACTGAGATACATCCTGAATCTGAAGATTTTTTGATGGTATACAATACATCTGCCTTCACATAAAACTGACATTGTATCTTGTGTTCATGTGTTAACTGCTGTTGTTGACATTAGAAATTTCTTGGAGAGCAAAGTCAACATCATGAAAGGACATCCTTGTTTTCCAGGCAATTTTTTTCCCCAATACAAGAAAAGAACGACATTGTGTCACACCCACTTAATGCATGGAAGAAAGGAATAAACTCTGATATATCACTGGGAAGATTAGAAGATAATTCATTAATGGGCACATATTGTAAGTTTTTTCAGGTGCCAGACTTAATCTGCAGTTCTTCGGTTTCTGTGATGCGTGGAAATGAAAATAAATCTTGGAAACCACGTCCGAATCTTCTGTTTTAATAAGAACTTTGCTGCATCCATGTATAGCAGCGTCCGAAGCATGCAAAAGAAGCCTTCCACCTTCCTCTTCATGCGATGGTAGTGATATCGAGGTGTATTCTATTCTCCAACACTTTGGCCTTGAAATTGCAAAATACTTCTTTGCTATGACGTACTATTGTAACTAAGCTTACTATTGTAATTATTGTAACTAGATTAGTTGACAGCATATTGAGGAGTTCTTCCTTATTACATTCTACGATTAAAAACTGTTTAAAATTTGCTTGGGACCTTCACTCCAGGTGTGACTGCTATCCGTTCACCAGAACCCCTATAGACTTGGAAGTTTGCGACTTTAAGCTTCCATTGATATACTGGTCAAATACAAATCCATTCTACTAATTTGTTTCTAATTTCTTTTTTTTTTTTAGAACTTATAACACCTTCAGTATATTGCTGAAATATTATACTTGTTCCTGGTGTCAACATGTGTACAAAGGCAAATCAATCAACGATTAGGGCTGATGCAACAGACGTTCGAGCAGGTGCAGTGACTTCAATTAATGAGCTGCAGGTTTTTTTGAACACAGGATGCAATGTAAGCTTTATTTGAAGGGAGACGTGTAGACCACCAAATTCTCAGATTCAGGATGTATCTCAATGGGGAGAGAAAACAGATGATGGCACAGGTTCACATCTCTTTGGACTACACTTCCAGACGTAATCAGACATTGCCATTGCAAGGAACGATGTACACACAGTGCCAATTTGTAAAACCTGGGCTCTGATGCAATCTTTCTGTACATGCGAAGGTCAGTGTTCAAAAATGGATGAATAATGACAGGACCAGATTATATTGACACGACTTCCAAATGTTGAATATCTCGTATCCTACCTTTTTTTAGTGGAACACACTTAAATCTTAACCATTGTAATACAAGTAAACACTTAAACTAACCAATAAACTAACATAACTCATAACCTAACCAGATCGTTAGTGTAAACACTTTACCCATCCATTATATTCAAAGTAAAGTTGCTAATGTAATTTCTTTGTTGAGAATAAATAGTTTTCATAAATGATAATGATTATTAGTAAACCGTTCAGTATTTACTTGCCCTTACTTACACACATATACATACAGACATTAATTACAAGAATACTAGCCTAATTAATATATAAACATACCATAACACTCATTCTGTAATTATAGTGATTTAAAAAACTATTTTCCACAATGAAACATTTAATTTTGCATAAATATTTCATTATGGCAGAAGCAAGTAAAGGAAATTACAAGAAATATAGAAAAATCTCAAAATTTCTGGAATAAAAGGAAAACTACTGTATTTACAGCAAAATATGTAGACACCATGATTACAGATAAAAAATTTAGCTTTCAAATGAGACCTGTTTCATTAATATCTGTTAGTTTCCGAGATATGTGACCCTAAAAAATCTGCTTGGCGGCCATTTTGACGACGTCACTGAACGTTACGTTTCAGAGGTTGTCTCCCGGCTGATTTGCAGCCTTTGATATGTATTTATTCAAAACCTAAAGTTTGACACTGGTGTCCGGAAGTGAAATATTTTTCTGTTTATTCCGCATACTAATGGCCTCCGGCTACAACAGGCAGTGACAGCAGACAATTCTACCATGTGAGTGTTTCTTTAAATACTACTCTTGAACGCCGACCTGCCGAATACTGCTTCCAGCAAGCCATAACAAACTTTCGTTTATAATTTGATATCGTGAAATTTATGCTTTCTCACACACGCTTCTTGTGCTTACGAACGCGCGAGCGTTTATTTAATAATTACGAATTTGCGGTTCCAACATGTATACGGCGTAAGGGAGTACAATGCCAAAGGTCGGAATCTTCCGCACACCTAATATTTTAGTTGATACAATGAATTAAAAACAGCAGCTAAAACGGCCCGCTTACCACAACAAGAAAAATGGAAAGAGCTATAAGTAAGATATACCCCATGACATATAGGTTTTCTGCGTCCTGAAAAGGTAAAGAATCATTCAGCAACTATAGTATACATATCTTAGATACAAACGTTGTCTCTTAGCTTTACTTGAATTCACCCAAATACCGGGCCCAACAATGGCGGCCATTAATTTAGATCCGAACACTTCCGATAGTAGAAATACAAGTTACAAACCTGTGTTTAATACATAACCCAAAAGAGGCTATGCGTTTTAAGCAAGCTTATGAGAGGATTATGTTCTTCAGATTTTATGTTTACAATAACTCGGGAACACAGTGGTGACACACAACCTTTGTGATCACACAACGCAGATGTAGGGGCAGGGGTTTGCTTTAGCTAAAACTGGCACGGCAAACATGCATTAAAGCGAAAAGCAGACTATGCATCAGAAGCTATTAAAGAATGCCAAAGCTTTAATCCATAAATCAGCCTTAAGGGCTGCTAGCCCCTCTAAGTTAAAGGCGACTCCACTACAATTTGTAACTTTTTAGGAAAGGTAAAATGACATTGCCTCTATCCGTTTCAAATTATTCCTGCCTTCTATAAGGCCCCTTAATTTGGACAAATGAGACAGCTTTGATTTTGACAGTCATTTTTTCGTTCGTGGTTAGCATTTTTGGTTGCCTTGTTGGTTGAGTGGTAGTTTCTGAAGCTTGTTTGACGGTAAGAGACACGGGTACTTTGGCAGAGTCCAAGGTTGACTTGCTTATTAGGGTAATGGGGTAGAATACCAGGTTCCTTCAGCATGAATGGGATCTATTCTGGCAAATAATCAGGACATTATGTAGGGGCTACCATTATCGGGCGTTTCTGGGTTCAGGTCCCAATATTTACCATGTCCTAATAAACTTTTCTTGTTCTTTTAAAATTCACTAGAAATGCGAAACGAAAAATTCATCAATATGAGCTTTAGTTTGCTTCTGGCGATGTATTGATTTTCAAAAAAAATCAAAGATAGAAATAAAAAATTATAGAAATATTTCAGTAAATTCCATCATGGTAAGCACTCACTATAATTTAAGGCCAAACGAGACTGATAGACTTAATTGTTACGATACGGAGAGCCATCGTTATCTGTAAAATTTTATCCAGGTTAACAAAATTGAAATTGCGGTGAAAAAATAAGAATTATTTACGAGATAAGAGGCTGCAAACATAGGTTCTATTGACTGGGTAAAGATATTAGCAAGGTACATGACAACAAATATGAGTTTAATATTCAGCCAAATAGTACAATTTCTGGCCTTGTTCACCTAGAAAACAAGACGAGCTCTGTAAGCGCGAGGGTATTTCCCTTCACCCCCGAGATATTGGACTAGCCGTTTCGAGCAAACGAGCAAATATCGCTGTTAAACCGGCTATAGCTCACGGATATGTGATTTAATGGTAAGGTGTGACGTCAAGCTAACATATCGTCTTATTTGAGATTAAAAAAAAATTTGAAAATTTTATTTATGAATCGTAATGAATTTAAGAAGGTTAACGTACGATGATATGTAAATTCCTGAACTGAAACTTTCGTGTTGAGCTTCCTGTCTATATACGAAAGTCTCACGTACGGGAGGCCGTCCCCGTTACCCAGTCCTAGTCACCGACTTTTGTGTTTAAGGTAAAACCGTATTCTACTTTATTAGTTTAAAAAGGTTAATAGAGTATAAACGCGCTATTCGCTTGAGTCTCGTAGGTTTTTAGGTGTATTCACAAGGTGACAGTAGCTTAGTTTTCGTACCGTCGGAATGAAAGGTTGCAGGTTGGACCATTCCTCCATGGGTGGGGGGACCTAGCATAGTACGTGAGTTTTTTTTTTTTTTTTTTTGGTGTTAGTACGAAAAATGTCGCAGGTTGCAAATGTGCCTGTTTATGCTGGTGCAATAGGGTGTGCTGGTTGAATTTGTGTTGTGTACGGTGATTTTGCAAAGTCGGTCATTGTATGTCACAGATGGTGGAGCAGTGTAGACCCCGAAAAAAGTGTTAGATTATCAAAAAAGTGTGGGTTATCAAAATTAACCCACGGTTACGTGTGTGGGTTTTCAGATTAACCGTATACAACGGCTACACTTTTAGCGTGGGGATGTGTTAGCGTGACGTCACCACCGTCCATTAAGTAATAGATACCCGTGAAGTAGACCCGGTTATCCCGAAATAATAGAACTGCTTTCATCAAGGCGAAGGTAGAAAATACCATTTATTCGAACATAAAACGAACCAATGAGTGCATTTGGCGGCAATTTGTAGACTTTTGTCATTTGTACAAAGAGGAATTATGAATATAAGCAAGAGATCGCTGCAGTACACCTTGGCAGTTTTATGCAAGTTGGAAATTTTTATTTTAAAGTTGATTTTTAAAGGAGACGGTGTATTCTTGTTTCATAAACAAGAGGAGCACAGTTTAAGTATCGATAAAATTTTTCTTGCTCAAACGCTCGGTATTTTTTCAGCTTTGGAGCGCAACTTGTGATTGAGAAAATTTTCCATAAAACCTACGCTCTCGTGATATTACTACTGAAGAAAAATCCTTGGATGAACGGGATACAGGGACCATCTCTCTAGGTTTGTTGGATAAGCTTGGGGGGACAAGTTCTTGGAGTTTAGCAATAACAGATCATTTCCGCCGGATACTCGTTCATGAAATACTTCACCTTACAGCAACACCCCGCCTGCCTTATAACAGCCACGCGCTGATCGCTAGCCGTGTGTATACCTCGCCAAGGTCAGCGGAGATAGTAGGTGCGTTACTCGCAGCGAAGAACGCTGCTACTGGCTCAGTTGGCATTGTGCATAGACGAACCAGCATGAACGCATTAATTGTGTCGTCACAAACCGGAATGATTCTCGTATTTTAATATCAAAATTTTATAATTTTCCAGGCTAGTGTCTTATAATTTTGCTTCGGCGATCTATTGGAATAATTAATTTTAATTTTTACGGCATTTCTTTTAGATTTTTGATCTCATGGTAATTATTAGCAAATTAGTACATGCACACACAGAGATGAAACGTCATGATTATTGTAAGCGCGCAAAGAATCATATAAGTGCGGGATGCACTTAAATAAAGTTCCCCAATATTCAACAGAAAATCTCTTAGACGCCAAATTTTAAAACGGATTTTTAGGTAGGGATTGACTATTGGGGCCGTACTTGATGTGGAGGATCGAGAAAAATGGCGCTGTGAGGAATGTCCTTTTAATTCTGGCAGATGATGTTAAGGCAGATGATGTTCCTGGTCGCCTTAATCAGGTATCATTTATAATTACCCCACTTCCTGCAAGAGATCGTCATGCCTGAAGCTGCAATCACCTAATGCTACGATGGGCGTTGCGTTAAATTTTATCCTGGTTGCGAGTTCGATTCCCGAGTTGCTTAAACAAACTTTTTTTCTATTCGTTGTTTATTTCATTTTATCAAAGCAGTTGACTTGTTGAAGTGAATCAGTGGGTCCTAAATAATGAATAGAAACTGTTGATGCGTTGTGTCGAGGAATGGAGCCGAGCTGCTTAAGGATGACACAAGTAGAGGCAAAACACTCAGGTTTCCAGATGGACAATCAAGGATTATAATTGACAGATTAATTCGGTTTTCTTGTTTGCCGAAACATTACGAGCAATAGTAAAGCAAAAATGCTCTTACATTGTGTTTTCATCGGAGTTCAGTCAAGTGTTAACACCCCTTTGCTGCTTGAATTCGCCGAAAATAAGTGGATTGATCGCGTTGCTTGTTATGTGGGCAAATTGAATGTAGTTTTACTTGGTTACAACGTATTTAAACATGACGTTATAGGATGTGTATAAACGGAAATCAAGTTTTTACGGGAGTTAACTGGTAGTATAGCATCATCATTTACCAGCCTGACACCTTGTTTCGGGCTAGAGAAAAGGTCTGCCTTGCTTGAGGATGGGGTCGGGTTGGTTTACTTGCTTAGGCTACTTGCAACTTTCCGGGAGCCGAGTTGGGCCAACCAAAACTTCGTCCCAACAATTATAGATTTACATAGCATATTTAGGGGTCAGAAGAACCCTACGTTTTCTATCGGGGAATGTTCTAAAATGCTACTAATTGTCAGTCGAATTAGTATTTACTTCAGTTGGAGAAGTCAATTTTTTTTCCGATGTAAAAAAGTGGAAGCATTACTGAAGTTGCTACTTTTTTATTTTTTACCTTAAGTGTGCTTGTCGACGTAACGACATGTACTTTGCAGAAACGAAAGAAAAGGATACTTGGAGGCGCCGGGTATCGATCCCGGTACCTCTCGCATGCTAAGCGAGCGCTCTACCATGTGAGCTACGCCCCCAGACGAACGCAACAACTCTGGTGTAAGATCTAAACTTTCGTTTTCATTTGCTCCTAATAACATTGACCTATAATTCTTCGATTGAAATGACCAGAAGGCAAATGTGAAAGGTCGGTGGAACGGGTTTCTGGAAGAAGCAAGCGAAGTAAGTGATGTAAGAAGACGCCATGATGTCTCCTTGCTTTCTGGCGACATTTTAGAATAACAAGAGGGAACACTGAACAATTATGAGTAGAGGCAGGCAAAATTGACTGAGTATATCCAAATCATAGGAAGATACCGAATGTACGAGGCGATTCAATAATTCTAACGGCCCATAACCATTGTGCCGAAATTTTAAAATTAGACTGGTCGAATTGCACGTGGATAGTAACATTATGGAGTTTCGTAAGAAAGAGATAGTAACATTATGGAGTTTCGTAAGAAAGAGGAGACTGCTGGACACGTTTAAAGCTCTGCCGCCCCAGCGAATAGAAAAAGTAGAGCTCAACTCGGTGAAATTTAGTACTACAAAAATGCACTACTTTACAAGGAGTTTCAAAAAGGATTATTTTTCATGTCAAGATATAGCTGAATCGATGAACTGGTTGGTTTATATAAAAGAAAAAGGTTTCACAGTCTTCACAACGGTTGAATTTTTTTATTTTCAGTCAGTGAGCAAGTATTTGTGAATAATATTGCGACAAACGGTACAGTACACTTAATCCGTCATAGTTGGTTACAGTTTGAAATAGTATAGTTGATATCTAATCGCTTTTTGCATAATTTTACACTCTTTGGTTTTATGCAACTTTACCAAAACTCATTTTACAGAAATTAGTGGTTTAGGCTGAAGGTCCTACCACATTATGAATAAGTAGCCGAAAAGGAAGATTAACATTTTTTAACTGCATAAATGTGTTTAGGGTATTCAAACTACACCAGACAAAAGATACAAATTGTCCATTTTACCATTTTTAATTGTTTTTAATTATTTTTCAGTTGTATTCGTAGTGCTAGCGAAAGGAAAGATAAAGTATTTATTGCTAGCACAGTAGGACATTTCTATACTAGTTGAGAGCAGTGGACGGACATCACCTATCAAAAAGTTAAGTCGGTAAAGTTTTATTTATAGCTTGTTCGACGTTCGTTTTTCTTAAATACTTAATACTGATTGGCCTGAATATCAGCTTGCACACATTTTTAGTTTTATTGATTGATTTTATTCATTCCAGTTTCCAAAAGGAATGGGGCTGTAGCCAATTACACAAGAGCAAATAACATTTCGGTGGCGATCAATAAAAATAGAAACATAGAAATAGAAAATAGAAATAACAAAAAAATAGAAACTCTAACACAGCAAATACCACACAAAAACTGTTGTAATACAATATTTACACATGACTAGAGAACATGATTTGTGAAAATTGTTAATCAAAAGTAGCTCCTAAGATATTCAGATTTTCAGTTTTTCATTTCAAAGCTCGTTAAGGGTCAAAGTAAAATTTTCAATCACCAGGTATGTGACGGTCCAAAGCATTCTTAAACTGTAATCCGGTAGGGAGTTCCAAAGATGTACCAAACGCCCGTACACCAACACAATACCAAAGTAACACGAATATTCGAGAGATTCGGCATTTATCATATCTACATGCAAGAAAAAAACGATGTAATGATGAGTTTAGCAACAAGCTAACCCGGCGCGTACACGGGGGCCAAAAGATTTCTCGTGATGCGAAAATTAGGCTACTGACACTTTCAAATACACCACAAAATACAACCCAAACCTATGACTAAACCAACACTATTCAATATTTTTGAAAGAGGTAGCCTATATACGGCCTTACCTAAAAAGCGAAATCCGAACCAGGACAAATCGAAGACGTCTTTCCTCATCACTTTCAACAGGAAGTTAGGTCGATTACAAATTCTCAATTTTAAGATATTTGCAACAAAAACGCAAAAAAAAAAAACACATTAATAATTACAACAAAAAAATTGAAAGGAAAACCTGAATAAATTGATTTGTTAGCTAGACTTAACCACCGTTTGTATTAAATCACAGTTGGGTGTTATTGTGACTCATTGGCCTGATGCAGCCATTCCATCTTGGGGAAAAAAACTGCTCTCGAAGAGTCAGTGCGATATTAACGATGTCAACACTCCGTTATCTTGTACTGACTCGATTTGATCAGTGACTTAATGGAACCTAGAAATAAATAAAAAAACATTTTACATGCGGTAAAACAAAATTCGCGGAAATCTACCCCCACCTTCTAACTATACCGCTAATGCATAAATTATCTTATTAAAAAAAAAAGGGACATCGGAATAGACTGCTTAAATCTGTATAGTCCAGTTGCCAAATGCTGATTTTTGGCTTAACCTAAAAAACTATATGTCTACAAAATGTTTTTGCAAAGACATGTTCTACAATGTGTCCCTCCCAAACATAATTATGCCACCTTGGCACCCTTGGGGAATTCTAGAGGGCGCCCAAAATGGCAACAACAAAACGGTTTTTTTTGCTTCTATCATCTAAACCGTTCATCCGATTGAAAATTAACCGGTTGCCAATTGTGTTTAGAATAAAATTTCTTTCAAAAAAGGTTCTATTCATATTTTTGGTAAAACTAATCCTTCTTGCCGAAATTCGTTATTTAGGTTATTTTAGGCCGTTAACGCATGTTGCATGTACAATTCCTGACGTTAAACAGCTGTAGTACCTTTTCCAATTGGCATAAATATACGTGATTAGGCTTAGATGAAAGATGAAGATGTATATTTTCCAACAAGGGTAATTAAAGCGATTTATATTAATTAAAAGCTAAGCTACGGCAGTTTACATACATTGTAGCACTGTGCTTTTCGCTGTATTTTACCACATGTTCCATCTTTAAACTGGTGCACAACCCGTGCTAATTCGGATAAATTACGTGATTAGGCTTAGATGAAAGATGAAGATGTATATTTTCTAACAACGGTAATTAAAACGATTTATATTAATTACGAGCAAAGCTACGGCAGTTTACCTACGTTGTAGAGCTGTGCTTTTCGCTCTAATTTACCACAAATTCAATCTTTAAACAGATGCAGTACCCGTTCTAAGTCGGAAACGATTTATATTAATTAGGAGCTAAGCTAAGCGTTGTGCTTTTCGTTCGATTTTATCACAACTTTTATCTTTAAACTGCTGCACCACCCGTTATATTCGGATAAATGCACGTTATTAGGCTTAGACGAATTCCAACTAGGGTAATTAAAATGATATATGAAAATTAGGAGCTAAGCTACGATAGTTTTTCTACAGTGTAACGCTGTGCATTTTGCGCTATTTTACCACAAGTTCCATCTTTAAACTGCCGTAGCTTAGCTTCTAATTAATATAAATCGTTTTAATTGCCGTTGTTGGAAAAAGACATCTTCATCTTTCGTCTGAGCCTAATCGCGTCAATTTACTCGATATAGAACGGGTAGTGCAGTAGTTTAAAGATGGAACTTGTGGTAAATTAGAGCAGAAAGCACAGCGTACAACGTAGGTAAACTGCTGTAGCTTAGGTCCTAATTAATATAAATCGTTTTGATTACCCTTTTTGGAAAATATACATCTTCATCTTTCATCTAAGCCTAATCACGCCCATTTTTCAGAATTAGAACGAGTGGTGCAGCTATTTAAAGATGTAGCATGTGATAAAATATAGCAAAAAGCACAGTGCTAAAACGTATGTAGACTGCCGTAGTTTTGCTCCTAATTAATATAAATAGCTTTAATTACCCTTGGTGGAAAATATACATCTTCATCTTTCGTCTAAGCCTAATCACGTTCATTTATCCGAATTAGAACGGGTATTGCAGCTGTTTAGAGTCATGAATTGTGTGTGTAACACGCGTAAACGGTCTAAAATAAATTGAATAACGAATTTTGGCAAGAAGGATTAATTTTATCAAAAATGTGAATAGAACCTTTTTTGAAGGAAATTTTATTCTAAACATAATTGGTAAGCGGTTAATTTTCAAACGGATGAACAGTTTAGACGCTGGAAGCAAAAAACTGTTTTTTCGTCGCCTTTTTTTGGACGTCATCTTTAATTCCCCAAGGGTGCCAAGATGGCATAATTATGTTTTGGAATACGGACATATTGTAGAACATCTCCGCGCAAAATCATTTTGTGCAGATTATTCTTTTCGGTTTTTGTACCGGCTGCTGGACTAGTAAATTTTTTCCCCGAAATACATGATAGGATTATCTTCAACAATGCTTAAAAATAGTATTTTCGGACCATGTTGTTCATATTTTACCCATAATACCCATTTGAGCTATATCATGATCTGAATATCCACTTTTACGAGTGAATGGCCCGGAGGTAACTATTTTACAACAGGGGTTTTTTATTGTTACAGCCTGAAGCAAGTCGGCACTTTTCAAACAAGCGAAATAGCTATGAAACTGCATTAGCGTGGTCGGCAGGTACTGCTTGTTACCATACTTTTGTCATTTTCATTGTTGCAAAAATCTCCGTATAAGATGGTTTTTCGATCAGCGTCTTTTGGGTAAAGGTTAGGAATCTTCCATTCTACTCACGTCAAAAACTTCATTTACGCCAAAATAGTTTTCAGATGGCGCTTGCAATCACAAACGGCAATAGTATTTGCTAAAATAGCATTGTTTTGAGTTACGGATTGCTGCCGATCCTACGTGTTTTGCCCAAAAAATACCTAATAAATGCATTGTTCCGGCCAGGAAAAATTTATGTGATGACTAGAACATGTATAAACAGAATAACAACGACAAAACAGATATAGTACATAACGTTTAATTATAAAAAAATATTTAATTCAAGATAAAAAAAATATTGATTGGATAATGCTTAACAACAATGCAAACTTTTTCATTGTTTGTATATAAGAACATATGTCACTGAAGGCAGAATGAATTCTCCATTGTTGACCCAAAGAGTCAAATGATTGTTTTCGTGATACTGGGGCTCTAAACAATGCAATAAAACAATGCCACTCTTTGGCGTCAACAATGGAGAATTCATACCGCCTTCAGTAGCATATGTTCTTATATACAACAATGAAAAAGTTTGCATTGTTGTCGAGCATTATCCAATCAATATTTTTTTATCTCGATTTAAATATTTTTTTCTAATTAAACGTTATGTATTATATTTGTTTTGTCGTCGTTATTCTGTTTATACGTGTTCTAGGCATCACATAAATTTTTCCTGGCCGGAACAATGCATTTATTCGGTATTTTTTGGACAAAACACGTAGGATCGGCAGCAATCCGTAACTGAAAACAATGCTATTTTAGCAAATACTATTGCCGCTTGCGATTGCGAGCGCCATCTGAAAACTATTTTGGCGTAAATGAAACTAGAAATGGAAGTTTCCCAACCTTTACCCAAAAGACGCTGATCGAGAAACCATGGTATAAGTAACTTAACCGTAGAGTTAGAACAATGGTAATAACGCGCGCATGGTAAGTTGAAAAATGGACACTTAAAACAATACGGCGAGCGATAAGTTGAAAATGTATACTTACCGCAACCATATCACGAGCAATAAGTTAAAGATGAACGCTTTTTGAAAGGACGATGCTCTAGCATGCAGCATCAGAATGGATAGATGGATGGATGCTGGTAGCTTATTTCCATCTATTCATCCATCCAGTACCCAGGCTATTCACAATGCGTTACAACGAATTAACAATGAACAGAAACGAAACTGCACTGAGAAAATATAAACAAACACCCGACGTCGCATTCGGAAAATTTTTGCTACTAAATGATCGGACACTCGTCTTCATGGCACTCCTGGATGCTACGAAGGGTGTTTCGTCATAAATGAGCGCAAATTGCAAAGGTAAAAATTCGATAAATTTTCATTGACATAAATAAATATTTTTCTGGGGAGCAGGGGTTGGGGGGGGGGGGTGCAAATTTTACATTCCCCTTTATGTCCCCTGCTGTAAATCGTAGGGTGAACTCCTGTTTCGCCAAATCCCGTCTCGCCAAAAAAAAGCAGATTAACAGTTTTGCCCTCAGGGGCCAGTCCCGTTTTGCCAAATCCCGATTCGCCATAACGAATTTGACAAAATATTACGTACACGAAATTTAATATCTTATTTCTATGTAATGGGGTTTTAAAAGGCAAACATTTAACAAGACAAGCAGAGGTAGAATAAGCCCAGTTGATTTATTAGCGTTTTGAAAACTGGCAATACAGACGGAAAAACGTGTGCTTTAAATATACGGTAATTGTTTAGAATGCTTGGGCATCACTACGTCAATGCCAAGGTTATCTTTTTATCTTTTAAAAATAGTTAGTTATACACGTGATGGTATAACCTTTCCCAAACGGGAATTCCCGTTTTGAAGAATCCCGTTTCTCAAAATCAAAATATTCTTTAAAAATTTAATATTGCTGAAGTTAAAAAGGCGTGCCTAATTGGAAGTAATTTTTGATTAGTTGTGGTTTCTGAGGTTATGTGTTTAGCCGCAGCGAGCCGACGCACGTAATTTGAAACCAATTATTTTGCAAAATGGGATTCTGCAAAACGGGTTTTTTGTCTGACCATTATTATGTCAAAAATGTTCGTGTTAAATTTTAAAATGTTTCGTGTGCCTAAAATTTCGTGTATGATATTTAGCGAAACGGGACTAGCCACTGAGTCAAAAGCTGTTAATCTGCTTTCTTTTTGGCGAAACGGGATTTGGCGAAACGGGACGTAACCAATTGCATATCCGCTTTATTTTTATTGTGCGACTATTTTTCTTGTTTAACGTAATGTATGGCTCAAGTAAAAAAAATATAAACAAACACCCGTCGTAGCATCCGGGGAAATTTTTGCGCCTAAATGGTCGTACACTGGCCTTCACTGCACTTCTGTATGCTACGAAGGATGTTTGTTCATAAATGAGCACAAATTGCACAGGTTAAAATTCCATATGTTTTCATTGACATAAATATATATTTTTCTGGGGGGGGGGGGGATTTTACATTCCCCTTTACGGCCCCTGCTATAAATCGCATGTCCACTTTATTTTTTTTGCTTAACGGCTCGAGTCAAAAAAACCAGATATTAAATCTAAAGATACCTGTTTCACTGGCGAAGACATTTCCTCTCTATTCAACAACTAACAATAGGACACGTGCATTGCTGTTCGACTTTAGCCCTGCAAACAATGACGAAAAACAAACACGGCTATGGTGCCATTGCTGCATCATCAAGGACGAGGGAGTAAACCAGTATGCAACAATGCCAAAAAATGCACTGATCCATTGTTGGCTCAAGACTGCATTAAAATGATCAAAACCGCCAATAAAATGTACGTTGGATTCTTTTATTATCTCCATAAAAACTGACGTAATAAAACAGTTATAGCCATACTTTTGCAAGAATGGGTCGCGATAAGTGATTTATTGTACAGTTATTGCGACCCATTCTTGGAAAAGTATGGCTATAACTGTTTTATTACCATACTAGGTCATTTTTTATGAAGGTAAATGAACGAACCCAACGTATACGTTTTATAGGCGGATTTGATCATTTTAATGCAGTCTTGAACCAACAATGGATCAGTGCATTGTTTGGCATTGTTGCATACTGGTTTGTCCCTGGTCCTTGATGCTGCAACAATGCCACCATAGTCGTGTTTCTTTTGCGTTATTGTTTGCACGCCTAAAGTCGAACAGTAATGCACGTATTCCCTAATTGTTGTAGTTGTTGGATAGAGAGGAATTGTCTGTTCTTTTGTCGAGCCATGTGTAGCTATTTAATAGCTATTTTTTGTAGAACCTTTTTTTTTACTTGAGTTATACATTACGTTGAGCAAGAAAAACAGTCGCACAATGATAAAAATAAATTCGACGTGCGATTTATAGCAAGGGTCATAAAGGTGAACGTAATATTCCCCCTCCTTCTCCCCTGCTTCCCAGAAAAATGTTATATATCTCAATGAAAACGTATCGAATTTTAACCTTTGCAATTTGCGCTCATTTATGAACAAACACCCTTCATAGCATCCGAGAGTGCAGTGAAGACCTGTGTGCGACCATTTAGACGCAAAAATTTCCCTGGATGCTACGACGGGTGTTTGTTCATATTTTTTCAATGCAGTTTCATTTCTGTTCATTGTACGCATTTGGTAATTCGCTGTAACGCTTCGTGAATTTCGTAGGATGCTACGACGGATGTTTGTTTATACAGGGTGGTCCAAAAGTCGGGCCTACCTGAATATATCCTAAATGGTGTCAAATATCCTGAAAACAAGTTTATAGTAATAATGAGTAAACAGCGGGGATTCAGATGAGTGTAAAGACGATGACCTTGAAGACCTCCATCAAGGTTATCGCGTTGCTAACTTCTAAAGGAAGCACCGTAGACCATCAGTGCAAATTTGAAATTGTAGGTAATCATTAAAAACTGCCAACCCAAGAAACAGATTGGAAATCCATGTAGAAACGCCAGAGTTATGTGCAAAATACCCTTTTGCACATAAACTTCACTGCAAGAGCTACTTGTCAAGCAGTGAAGCATACCGCACACTGCTGGAGAAGCTCGAAAAGAAAACTGAGCTGCAGCACATCTCAGCCGGAATTCAACTACTCCCAATTTGGAACCATGCAGTCATTTCGTAACCGGGGGGGGGGCGAGTTCTTTCGTCTAGTCTTTGTAAGGGGTAATAAAGTGTTAGTCTCTGGCAAAGGGATGGAAGTTAGAGAAGATGTCAACAAACTAGAGGGGAAATTAAAGGTTAAGCTCCAATGGCACATTCGTCATTGGAATATGATTCTTTCAATGTTTTTGGGAACATTTTATTGTTTGTAATCAGCCTTGTTCTTTCATTAAAAACTGTCATGGCACATTTTTCACATCTACTAATTAGAGTTGACTACAGATATCATCGATGGATAGCCTAAGAAGGAATACGAAACCTTCCCTCTTTTTTATACGTATTTCCTGGGGAATGAAAAGGAACAGAGTTTTGTTTTGTATCTTGAGTTAATAGGGAGCTGGTCAAGATTTTAGTCAGTCTCGTGGAAGGGGGGGGGGTCGAAATTCTGTCGGTTCCGAAGTCAATCCAGCTCCATACCTCTTCCCCCCCCCCCACCCCCGGTCGCCATTAATAATGACCCATCCCTAAGGCTGATTAAGAAATAAGAACTACACTTCAGCCATAATTCAACTACTCTCAGTTAGGCTGATGAGTAAATAATTAACTGCACTTTAGCAAATTTCAGCCAGATACACAGAACACTGTAATTTCAGATGGCAGCCTACGCCAATGCAGAACTCGTGGACATGATCGTGTGTTATGGTTTGGCCCACGAAAATGTTCGTGAAGCTCTTCGAATTTATGCAGAACGGCATCCTCAACAAAGGCATCCAACAATACGAACGTTCAACAGGACACTGGCTCGTTTCCTGGAAACGGGCAGCATTGTAGCCCGTCCTCGAACAGGTCGGCCTCGAATTGCAACAGACGACAACAATAGTGTGATGGTTCTCGCAGTAGTAGCCGAAAACCCGCATACCAGTAGTCGTGCAGTTGGAAGGGCACTTGACATCAGTCATCAGTCTGTCCTACGTGTCCTGAAGAGGAACAGTTTCCATCCATACCATGTTCATCTTCATCAGGCGCTGCGAGCAACAGATTATGACCCCCGTCTGCAGTACTGCGATTGGTTCTTGGGAAGAACTACTGCTGACCCTTTATTTTTCAATCATGTATTTTGAACGGACGAGGCGCAATTTACACGGGATGGCATCGTGAACACGCACAATGTGCACTACTGGGCAGACGAGAATCCTCACTGGTTGCGAGAAGCCCGACATCAGGAACAATGGCGGTTTAATGTCTGCTGTGGGATCCTAAATGGCCACATCATTGGCCCAGTATTCTACGATGGAACTCTAAATGGAGAACGCTACCCTGAACTCATTGTAGATGACGTTGTAACTAACGTTATGGACAACCTGCCACTAACGACGGTGCAGGCAATTTGGTACCAACTTGATGGAGCCCCACCCCATTTCCGTAGAACTGTGCGACAGCGGTTGGACGCTTTGTTCCCAGGACAGTGGATCGGTCGAGCTGGCCCAACGGCTTGGCCTGCTCGATCACCAGATTTAACTCCGCTGGACTTTTTCCTGTGGGGCCACGTTAAAGCCCAAGTGTATGAAACCCCCACAACAACAGCTGAAGACCTAAAGGAACGGATACGTGCAACATGTAGAGCCATCCCAGCAGCAACATTCGAACGGGTACTACATTCCACAACGTCACAGGCACAAGCATGCGCAATGAGATGGGACACCATTTCGAGCACCTTCTTGATTGATTGCCATCTCATTTTTATTCCACACAAACGTGATGGTCCAAGTTGGGCCCTTAACCCCCCCTCCCTCTTTGTTGGTCAAAATTAATCCTCCATTTCTGACTCAATAGTAGAGGTTACGAAAACAGCCTTCATGTTGCAAGTTTGCAGCTTTTGTAGTTGTTTACAAAGTTATTTACAATTAATTTATTTACAAGTTCGTTACAGTTATGTACGCCCATGTTATTTGTTTAGAACCCACTAATAACATGTCTGACCACATACCACACCCGTTGGTTCTGAACAATAAAATGGTAACAGAAACATTGTTCAAATTTCACGCAATGAAATACACAAAACTGGCTAATACCCGTAAAACAACAAACAAACATGAAATAAACAGCGTTGGGATAACTGTGTACAACAAACCGGAGATGCTAGCTGGTCACTGCTTTCTAACCTTTCCATTTGCTTCACTGCTTGACAAGTAGGTCTTGCAGTGAAGTTTATGTGCAAAAAGGGTATTTTGCGCATAACTCTGGCGTTTCTACATAGATTTCCATTCTGTTTCTTGGGTTGGCAGTCTTTAATGATTACCTACAACTTTCAAATTTGCACTGATGGTCTACGGTGCTTCCTTTAGAAGTTAGCAACGCGATGACCTTGATGGAGGTCTTCAAGGTCAACGTCTTTACACTCATCTGAATCCCCGCTGTTTACTCATTATTACTATAAACTTGTTTTCAGGGTATTTGACACCATTTAGGATATATTCAGGTAGGCCCGACTTTTGGACCACCCTGTATTTTCTCAATTCAGTTTCATTTCTGTTCATTGCGCGCAGTTGTTATTCGTAGTAACGCTTTGTGAATAGCCGGGCACTACGATGGGGCTGTGTTTGTTCTTCGTAGCATCTGGAAGTCCAGTTAAGGCCAGTGTGCGACCATTTAGACGCAAACCTTTCACAGGATGCTACAATGGGTGTTTGTTTATTTTCTCAATTCAGTTTCATTTCTGTTCATTGTGCTTTTGTTAATTCGTAGTAACGCTTTGTGAATTTCCCTGGATGCTACGACGGGGATTTGTTTATATTTTCTCAATGCAATTTCATGTCTATAGTCACCAGCATCCAGCCATCCTTACAGATACTAGAGCATCGTCCTTTCGAAAAGTTTTCCACTTTCCACTTATCGCTCGTAGTATTGTTCAAAAGTATACATTTTCCACTTAACGCTCGCGGTAGTCGTTGTTTTAATTATCCATTTTCAACTTATCATGCGCGCGCTATTAGGCTACGGCTACCATTGTTGTAACTATCCGGTTAAGTTATTTACGGTGACTTTGCAACAATGGAAACGACAAAATTATGGTGATGAGTGATTTATTGTACAGTTTTTGCGTCCTCGGAGGCAGCACATCCTCGGCCGAATGAAAGTATGCCTCCTTGGACGTAAAAACTGCACAATAACTCTCTTACCGCGGCCCATTATTGCAAAACTATGGCTATAACCAGTACTTTCTATTCGTGTTGCACGAGAATTTTCAGAACAAGGATCGGGAACAGCAGCAGCAACTAGCACCTGAGCAAGGAATTTTTCTATAATCCCACACCAAAATTAAATGATGATAGGCACCCTCCCCCAACAAATAAATAATTCTATAGCCCACAATTAAAAAATACCCACGCCACAGAATTATACAAGTGCAACTGCAAACACTTTCTAAACACTGCTAAAGTGAATTTTATTTTGTTGGTTGCCAAACGTTTTTTAAAACATTTCTTTTTTCGTTTGGGCCTACTGTCACTATACCTGAACCAGGAATTAGTAACGCAGGTGTATTTGTAACGTAACTATTTTTATTTGTGTGTTGTTTTATGTATCATTTGATAAATTCGTCTCACTTTAATCTTCGGGAATGAAATTTTAGATCGTTGAAAATCAGATATGCTTTAAGACGGACTGAACCTCTTCCATGACCTTGTTTCAATAAGGTGAACTGAGTAGTCAAAGTTAAAGTCAGATTTAGATTCAAAATTGTTCCCATGTAAACCCACTTCATTTATATCGCATTTTAGGTTTAGGTGTTTAAAATAGGTTCGGAACTTACAAATATTTACAAATATTGAATGAACCATGTTTTAAAATAGCTTTGGTGTCACTTGAAACAAGAGTAACTCACTTCCTCTTAGTTTTATTTTCTTCTGATTTTCCATAAGCCGCGGGTTAATGTACAAGTAGGCGTCTCCTGGGAAAGCCTTGTCTGTAACCTTTCATCAAATATCCAGTTCTGTTAAAGCCAGGTCTGGTTCTTTCAAGCGATTTAACCTTCGCTGTTCAAGGTTTAAATACAGGTATAAATGGACAGCTCGGACAGTGGAAAATCACTCTGAAAACAGCAGACATGTCTCTCCAGGTAAGAACAGAAATTTTCTTCATGTTTAGATAATTTTGAACCATGTAGTTGAAGCAGAAACAAACGCACATGTGCAAAACAAAAATATCTTGTACTGACGAAGGTTTATTGTAGTTCTTTATTTCTTTTTTTAAAGTTTTTGGCGAAACAGTTATAAACGGTACAAATAACTGCACCTTTGCAATTCTAAACAATAGTTACTTGCTAAAAGTGTGCGTATTAAGATATTTTTTAGCTTTTGCTCAGAGCCTTTTGAATTGTAAGGCATACCAGACTAACGAGGAATCACCTTCTTTGAACTGTTAACGGCATCAGCAAATTGTGTTCCTTAAACGTCAAGTCGTACCTATATTAGGCAAATTAATAATTTATACCTTTATTATTAATTTTTATTACACATATTATAACTATTCGTGTCCCCAAACCTCTTACCATCATCATTCCTTGGCCTTCTTATGATCAATGTATTTCCATGTAATTGTGGCTGGCTGTTAGTGACTCCCCAGTCCTTGCCAGACCCGTTGCTATCGCAACAAATATTATTATTATTATATTATTACTATTCGCTGTTGTAAGGCAAAAATCAAAATCTGGCAGCTCTTAAACTAAAGTCGGAAAGCTAAAGGCTCAACAAGAGTTAAATAAATACAGATGTAAACCTATTTTTGTTTGCACTGACGTGACGATAATTGGAGAGTTTCGTCTGCCCCCACCCCCCCACTCTAACATGCTGGGGTGACGGTTGTTGTAAATCAACCCTTCCCCCAAAATAAAAAAATATCTTTATAAACTCATTAATAATAATATTTCTGTCTTATTCCAGATCGTCTCTCTCTTTGCTTTGTTGGCTGTGGCTTGTGCCGCACCAGGCAATATTGGCGTGGGTTATGCCGCTGCCCCTGCAGTCTATACCGCCCCCGCCATTGTAGCAGCACCAGCTGTTCATGCCATCACTGGAACCAATGCTCGTGAAATCATCCGTTCTCAAGATGTAAGTAACATTATAAATAATGACATTACTTGACACTTGTGAAACTTAATTTGTTACGTTTCAATGCTCTGGCATTATTAAAATAGAATAGAGAATTAATTGCTGCTGAAACAAGTAAAGTGTCCATTATTAATAGGTCCTACAGTGTTGCTAGTAGAGACGGTACTTTTCAGGACTACTTCGATTAGGCCGCTAAAAATTAATTAAGTGGTTCTCGGGAGCACACACATGGATTTTTTTCTCAGCGCGTGAAACGTTTTTTATGACCTTGTCTAAAAATAAAAGAAATTCAGATCACGTACCAGCACTTTCATCAAACATTTCCTGGAGCCGATGACCACATCAACTCTTTGCTCCATTCACATGAACGTCTCGAAACAAATCTCAGGGTCGTTCAGAAGCATGTCACAACTAAAAACTTGGATCTAAAGAATGACTTTTATAAAATGTGCAACTTTTGCATGCTCCCACTGGAAAAACACAGATATTTTACTCCACAACAAAATGTAAGTTATTGATTTTGTTTTATTTGGTAAAAAAAAAATCGCCTGCATCAGAAATATCACGAATAAAACATAAAAAAAAAACCGCCCGCTCGCTTCAATATTTTTTAGCACTACTCCCGAGAACCACTTAATTTTTAGCGGCCTTACCTGCAACAACGTTGCTACCAGACAGGAATTTCGTTTATTTGCTCAGCAGCACATGTTCGTTGTTAGGTCCATTTTTCAGTAAAGCATTGACATTTTCAAAACGTTTTGTCGTCCATTAAATAAATAAATTAATTAATGAATTAATTAATTAATAATTAAATATAACTAAGTAAAAAAAAAATAATAATTAAAGAACCTGAAATCGGAGCATGTTGTGTTTTCCGTTTAATCTGAATGAGCCCTAATGATTTATTTTTTTCTTTATTGCTTTACCAAAGTTGTGGTGTTGTTTTAAAATAAAAAACACATCTTAGCACAGAACAGTGTCGACTATACTTATAGCAAAACGATATATAGTATCAACTTTTCCTATTCTCTACTGACGCTTTTTGTCTTGCTCAACTAGATCTTTGGTGTTGTGTTTATAATCTTAACGCAGATAGACATAACATGCAGTACCTCTCAGCAATGAAACTCATTACGACCTCATTCTTCACCTAGGTCATAAAATTGAACTAATCTCTCGGCACCATCTTTACTACAAAAAAAAAGTACATTTATCACTATCTTTTTAACGTGTCAGGTTTTTTAGTGCGAGTGGTAATCCTTATTACTTTGATCTCACCTCTTGGTTTATTTCTTTTACAGGGTTTCGGCAACTATGCTTCCACCTATGCCGTCAACGATGGTCTGACTGGTGACCACAAGCAATCCAGCGAACACGGAGGACCCGGATACCGTGCAGGCGCTGTCAGCCAATTGGACCCCAATGGTTATACCCGTCACACCAACTACGTTTCCGACGCTTTCGGCACCCGTCAAGCCATCACCGGAAGTGAATTCGGTCTCTACGTCAATGCTAAGGATCATTCCATCCATCCCACTGGTGTCGCTGCCATCGCTGCCCCCGCTGTTGCTGCTTATGCTACCCCCGCCATTGCTGCCCCAGCAGTAGCTGCCTATGGTGCCTACGGTTATGGTGCTTCTCCCCTCGCCTATGGGGCCCATGGTGCTTATGGTTACGGTGCTGCTTCAATCGCTCACGGTGCCTATGGTTACGGTGCTTCTCCCCTTGCCTATGGTGCCTATGGTGCCCATGGTGCCCATGTCAAGCACATCTTGTAAGATGTATTTGTAACTAGGAATAGTTTATGTTTTAATATCAATGTTTGTAAACGAAGGCCTACAGTGTACAATATGTTAACTTATTGATGAATCAACAGCGTAAAAATCTACGACATGATAATTAGAAGCTGATGAAAGCACAAGATATTGTTCAATAAAGATGTGTTTAATGGTATTTTATGTTGTCTTTAGTGGCATTTCAATTTATAAATAATCATATCTCACAAGTATTTAATAAACAATAAATCACACAAGCATAGTTGTTGCAATTTAAGTATACAGGGTGTATCACGAAACCCGTTACATGGCCATAAATTGAGAACCAATAAAGATAGCTTAATGTGGTGAAAAATTGAATGACAAATTCGCATGTTAACAATCCACCATCAATATGTTCAGCTTTGTAGGGTCGCCCCAAGAAGGGGAGGGGGTTCAGTGGAACAAAGGGCCGTTTCCGAGAAGTTTTAAATGGGAAGAGGGGTCGAGTGATACATCATTTAAAAGGTATTCTCAAACAAAGCAACTTCTGTAGAAAATGTTTTTTGAAATTGTCAACAAGTGAAGGGGGGTAGCCAAACACAAAAATGGGCAACTATGGGTGGAAATCTTTTTTGCATCATCCAGTTGGATGCAAGTTTTAGTTTTCTCGCGTAATTTATTGCGCAGATTCTAAGAGCCTTAAAATAAGAAAGTTACATACGAGTTTTAATGAGTCTTCCCCCCCCCCCTCACCACCCCACCGAGGGGGACAGGAGAGACCAGGATGTTTTTACGACCGGGGTTTAAAAAAAAGACAACGACCGCTATGGCTAAGCTGCAGTTTCTGCTGGCATGGTTGTCGCAAGTGTACCATGAAAACTTTCGCGCTGCCATGGTTAAATAATGTTGAACTTCGTAATGTCGTCACATGGGATAACGGGAGTTTATAAAAGAATTCCAATGCAAACAGGGCAACTCACGTTATTACGTATACTCCACATTTCTCCCTCTTGCTTATGTTAATAAATCAGAAACAAAACCGCCCAGTTTCAGCAAATCAAAGTAGTGATATCAGAACAAAAATGACTGCTACCAAGTTGCTACATGGTTTACCAAGTCCAACACAAACGTATTCCCTTTTGCAAGTAGAAATACTACTACTTCAGACGTCAAATGAAAAATCTGACCATTGGTATGGTCAGGTTTTGTTTAAAATTAATCTTTGATCTAAACCTTTGATTTTTAGCAAGGGATTGATTAACAGTAGATAAATAGACCCTTATGATAGTACTTGACCTAAAGTATCGAGAAACATTGATAGGTTTCTCGTTTGGAATGTAGTTTGTGATATTCGTCACTAATTTTTTTTTAAGGATTCCCACGAAGTCTTTTCGCCATTTGAAGTCGTGGTAGAAAACGCCAAAGTAGTCCCACCGATGAATTCACGTGTCCCATAAAAAACTTGAAAACTTCATGCGCAGTTTTATGATTTTTTCTTTAACTCTTTAACTAATAAGTGGTGAGGTAATGACAGTGCCACAAACACTAGCGAGGTGAAAGAAATTACATTTCTACATAAGTAATTGAATTTGCATAGTTTGATTTCATAAAGTGCACAAAATATAAATATATGCAAATTTATTGACAGGAACTATTACTACGTTAAATTTTAAATAAGATCAAATCTAAAATAACAGATGCTTAGAGAGGTATTAACCCCTGCGAAATCAAATTCAGAGAGAAAAACCAAGCTTTATGATAACTCACCGAGACCAAACCACAACTAGCAAAGCCTAATGGATAGGGTGTTGGTGTCCAATCCAAGAGGACGCGAGATAGAATCGAATCTGCGAGTAATGAACATGCGAGTAGTGGTGAATATCTGCGGTTGCGAGTAAAATAACTACCCCTGCAGCACACATACTGACCCAAAAGATTAAAGGGAATAACAATAACAATGAACTGGACTAAACCCTTTCAGAAATAATTTAAAGTTAATTTAAATTAAATTTACTAAAATTAAAAGAAATTAAAAAAATTCACAACAAAAGAATTCCGTAGGAACGAGGAGTGGCAAAACGAAATTAGGGCCCTGACACAGTGCATGATGGGAACTGAGTTCCACTCGGAGAATTGTATGAATGCATCCACCTTTATAACGAAGTTTTTAAAGGAATTGATTTTTATGTCAAGGTACGATAGCTCAGTCGGCAAATCGTTTTAGTGTATATCTCTAAGGAGACTCTGATGCTGGTTCGAGTCTTGGCAATGGTCGAATTATTATTTTCAATACACTGACAACGGCCGAGCTGTAGTCATAGGAACCATGAAACGCTACATGGCATAGAATCGTTAGTCGTCGTTTCTTCTCGAAAGCGTAAATAAGGGTTAAATAATTATATTGCGAAATATAATTTAAACAAAGGTGAAACTAAACGTTATTCAAAGTATGGGAACCAAGGTTTTTCCTTTAATTCCGGGAAACGAAGGAGAAGGGCAGCCATAATTTTCGAGTCAATTCTGACATCATTTTATTGTTTCATGACATGGCTTTCTTTGTATTGGGATAATACTACTGAAATGGATTGGGGCCCCATCCCCCTTTCCGAAAAAATATGTGTGCAATGTTGGGGGGGAGGTGGAGGCAAAAGATTTCTGTTCGCAGGGCACATACCAGGCTAAATATGGCTCAGTGGAACTGGTCACGAATCAGCATGGCCATGTGCTACACATGCCATGTGTGATGTATCGGATGCTTCCATCACTAGCTAACATTCACTGAACCATACTCGGTAATTAGCTTAATCCTTTACAGCCTGACGTCCAATATATTGGACGGCTACTGAACGACAAAAAACTAAGTCCCAACCTGAAACCCAACCTTTGTGAGGGGTCCCCGGGAACCCCGACCAAAGCGAGCAGCAACAGTCGAATGGTCAGCGTCCTCGTCTCCAAACCAAGTGAATGCTGGTTCGAATCCCGCAGCTGATCATCCATCCATGATTAGCATGGTCATTAAAGGTGAAGAGAAGTGACAATGGCAAATGCTGCCGCCATGCTTTTATTGCCTTTGACAGATCACTTGACTCTCGTTTGCAAGGAATGTGAAAGCAGCACCACCTATATTCCAAGGTGCGGGTATATTTTAGAACACCACCGTCACTAACCCTCACAATAGTTAAATTGTAAGTTAATACAATTGTTAAATTTAAAGAAAACTACAATTATTATCATTCTGTTAAAACAATTGTTTATTAAGAATTATAAATTAATAGTTTCCTAAATTAACAACAACTCCTATCTACGATTATTTTCAAAGGTGCTACCTGACTTTGTTGCTAATAATTCTGTTAACTTCCAATTTTATTTATTACCTATGTAAGTTTGCGAGAATTGAAGATTTCTAACCCCATAAAATAAGTACGTATAAATCTGATGCCCTAGTAAGTGAACAATTACGCAGACAACAAAATAAATAAACGCAAAATATAGCAATGAGAGTTTTCAAGTTAAATGGCCCGAAATGGAGAGTTCAAAACAACTTCCCTTCTGGGACTTCAAACTCAAACCGAAGAGCACCTGCAAAGAGAAAAGAACAACAGAACAGAAAGAGGAATAGTTGGTCACAGATCTTAACTCAATTAAACCTAGTACATGCTTAAAGGTTTAGTCGTTGCTTTTCGGCTGCCATTTCTGCCTCTTTTGAGGAGAAATTGGTGGTTTTTATCCGTTTTAAATGTTTATGCTTCTATTATAGGTTGACTTAGTGGCTTTTGCCATGCTTTAATTTTATTGCTAACCTGAAGACGAAAATTGATAATTTTCGAAACGTTGTTTGTATTTTTATGTAGCACTGCTTGGTTTGCCATCACACAAAATATTAAAGGTTTAGTCGCACGGATTTAGTTATTTTCTCGCTTCGAGCGATGAGTATGGTGTCCTTCACTAGCAACCCTTCTACTGGAAAGTTTAGCAGGAGCATACTGCTATCATCTACTAGGCGTGTCATCTGCGTTTGGAGTCTAGGCACAGGCAGCCCTATTGGGGCACTGGTGCTATGCTCAGTAAGGTTACTAACACATGTTCAACGTGGCTGCTAAGTGATGCCGCTAAGCTTGCTAGATTGACGCGCGTACTTTGGCGCAGACCGAACTTTCTCAGTCAGCCTTGAAATTGGCGAAAAATATTTCCGGATGTTGGGAAACTGAAGGGAAGTTGGATTCTTAGCAGTCGGCTAAATATCTCTGGGTGGAACAGAGGTTGGATCAACAGAGGTTGTGAGACAGGTCTGCTCCTCTTATCTGATTGGTGTGTCCAAATTAGAATATCCGAAGTCCAGATACGATATTGAAAGTTTCCTGGCTCAATAAGTTTACGGCTTAAAATTCACGGCGTTGAATTTGAGCGAACATCGTGAGACCACACTGTATCTCGGACTTGACGAAGTGTGGTGTCCTACATTAAAGGCAGATTTTCACCTTTTCAACCCCTAGATGCAGTACCATAGAAACTTCGACCAATATAAAGAAAATCGTGGTAAATTTAAAAAAGGTACAACACTTTGCAGCAGCGCCACGAATTTTCATAACTAAAACGCGATCACGTGACCCACATCAGCCTATCGGATGACGGAGAATCTGGAACGTGGATGCTGTGTGTAGAATATGGGCAATGATATCGAAATGGTGAACCGGCGCCTTTAATGGGGGCTTTTGCTGCATTTTTTGCTTCACGTCAATTTGACTTCTGCTATCCGGAACTAGTAAGTCAGTTCTAGGCCACAATTTTCAGTTAAGGAAAAATTTTCGGTGAAGAAGAACGTAGCAGTTACTGATTTGTTACGGTATGAGGATAGTTTGAGTGACCAGTAAAAATATTGTAGGACAATTGCGAGGTTGTTATCGGAAGCTCTTTCACATTTGTAGACTTGTTAAAGCTAACATTTCAGTGTTCTGCGTTCAGCGTTCTGTGTTCTGCGTTCAGTGTTTCAGCGTTCTGCTTGACCATTGGTGCAGGAAAAAAAAAGAAGCTGATGTTCGGACACTAGTAATTTACAATAACCATGCATGGTTAACAATTCTTGTCACTTAGAAATGAGAACAGATGAAGCATAGCATATATATGAATGGATATTTTGTATAAGCATCAACTATGACTTAAAAGCATCCATACCATCCATTGGCTCAGCGTTGACCTGGTGCCTGGGTTTAGCAGGATTCTCCTAAACATATTTTTTATGTACCATGCTATTATATTTCACTATTTGACATGGCATGCAAGATAACAACCTTGTCCAAGTTAACATCTTTTTTAATTCACGCTAGTTTGGCCTGTCGCATGTTCGTCTGGGTGCTTATAACCAGTCCAGAGATTTAAAAGAACACAAAGTTAATTCAGCTTTCCTTTATTCCTGAAATTCTTAAAATATTCGAATAGAAAAAAAAATGTATAAAATTCCTCTGCGAAAGTTCCAAGCAGTAAACAGGTAGATAAACAGTACTAAAGCGTTTTGTAGTTCTTTAGTTCGAATGAACTGCAGTGGAAGTTTAATTTTCTGAAATTCAATAAAACTTGCAGCGTGCCCATTGAAATTAGTTATCATACGTTTTACGAATCGTATTTTATCAAAGCATAGCTATGGCGTTAAAGCTTTGCTTGGCCATGATGGCTGAACTTTGATGCGACGTGAAGCGGGATGGTGCGCCTAATCATAAACACTGATCGACAAACAGAACTTTAGTTACTTAAGATGTGAGTGATTTTTGACATTGTTAGTACGCTGTAATACATTGCATCGCTTCACATTTCTTTCTGTCTGCTTAGGGCTTAACTTCGCGGTCTGCATGAGAACCGGCGTGGAGTTGGGAGACGAAAAACAATATTTCTACCGCTGTCAATCTTGGCTAAATCAAACAAAACTCCTTCGTCGCTTCAAATTGCAACTAGAGTTTAGTGAAACAAACATGGCACTCCGTCGTCAGGCCCCATACAGGCCCTCCTTTATACTACTTCTAGCACGGTATTAGGTTTTTCAGCGTGGTGCTAGCGTAAGCACGGTTCCAACTACCTGCCATGTACTGATCCTCCTAGTCGCACAGGAAAGCAAACATTCAGTATACGGGAAACGGAATAAACCTTCGCTTTTAGTTTTACTTTCTTTTGCTCGCTTCACAACTGCAGTAGGCCCTGCTCCGTAGGAATTCAATGGTATCTGGCGCCATCCCGTGGCGTCGTTACGAACTTATTAGCATTAGCCACTCAATTTTGTGGTTTGTGACCTTCACAAGAATCTTGCTGGAAGTGACGAAGGCAGACTTCGTGACTTTTCAACGGAAGGAGGAAATGATGCTTCCTGCTTTGAGACCTTTTCGAATAATAAAATCGAATGGAGTGAATTGTTTGTTTGTTTGACATCTTTCTAGGTGACCCCTATGAAGATGAAACCCATAAGGGAAAAGAGAGGGAGCTGCCAAAGACACACAATTCGAGGCAGGTCCTCTCACTTGAGCACTGCTAATTTCTCTGCAGAACTTGCAGAAAAATAAATGGGAAACAGGAAGAAATCAGGGATGTAAAAACAAGTAAATAAATAATTGGGGCCATTGACTACCTAGTCGCAGCCGGTCTTCTGTACACCTCCGCCACTTTTGGGCCATTTCCGCTTCATTCTTCAGGTTTTATTTTTTTTATTTATTTGAACTGACTAATTTTTGGACGTGAATCTAAAGGTAAAAACCATTTTTCTCTCTGTGGTTCAGTACCATTAGATAATGGGCTCACTTGTTGGCCGCTTCCGCTTCATACTTTTTAAAAAAAATTATAAATTATAATATAACTAAATTTTGGACGCTGAATCTGATGGTGATAACCGTTTGTCTCCATCTGGACCGTTCCATAGACGATGGGAAAACTTGCCGGCTACTTCCAGCCACTTGTCGGCTACTGCCACTTCATAATTCCGGGTTTTTCATTCCTTTTTTAATTAAGTTTTGGATGCTGAAGCTAATTGAGAAAACAGTTTGTCTCTATCTCGTACCGTTCCGGAGTTGAAAAAAGGCAATGGACAAAGCCGTTTCTAAAGTCTTCTCTGTTTCCCTGTAAACGCTGATACAGAAGACTGAAATCATACGTAAAATACTAACCTCTCAGGATAAAACTGAATTGTTCCAAGGACAAATAATCTGGGGTAGAGCCCTGACTTCCTCCCTTTTCTTTTCGAGTATGTATTTGTCGACTACCGACCCCTCATAAAAAGAAATTCTACCCCATGTTAAACCTTGAATTCAAGTTCGTTAATTATCTTTCCTACGGAACTTAATTAGTGCACTTTCTATAGTACAAAACTCCCCAAGTCTAATCACACACTATAAGGAACTAAGATTCAGTGAGCCTTTTATTTTACTGAGATGAGATGATTAGGACTCGAACTAACATACTCCTGAAAACGGCACAGACGTTCCTGATGCTAAGTCACCTCTGACATTTCCCCTTTTTTCATCTAGACCTATCTAAGGCCTACCGCTCACTAGAAATAGCTGAGATTTAGTGAGCCTATTTACTGAGATGACATGACCGATAGTCGAACCAACAATAACTCTTGATTACGGTGCAGACGCCCTGTGCCACATTTTCAAGGAATGTCACACACTAAAAATAGCTGAGATTCGGTGAGGCTTGTATTTTCCGTGACCGAAACATTTGTCACCCGAGTCGCTACATTGGTTTTCCAAATTTTAGCAGGACGTGCTACAATACAAGATCCGACGATATTGACTTCATTTGCAGAAACACTTACATGTATAAAAATTACTAGGAAAATATTACGGCTCAGTTTGGTGCCTGTGACTCATCTTTAGTTTCGGAATACAAACAATATACGCTTCTACAAATATTTTCCGAAAATCTGTCAATTGCACCCAAGCAACTTAATCACGTAAGCTTTGTTAAAACTGTTTTAAAATTAACAGTCCCACGTTTACTGTATTTTTTAGCTGCTTCTGCTGAATTTAAATCCTATTTGAACCGATACGCTTCGAAATTCCTCCTCCGTTTCTCAGGCGATTAAAGATACGTAGTAGGTCTAAGTGCTTTATGGCATACGTGCAATCCTTTTATGCATGGTGTCCACAAAACGAGGACAGCTAGAAGATGGAAAAAATTATTCGTCAGCACAACGTGAGCTTTGTGAGGGGTTGCCAAGGACGCCGAGCAAAGCGAGACTCCACAGCCAGGTTGTCAGCGTCCACGCGTCCAAATCAAGTCAATGTTGGTCCGAATCCCACAACTCGCGTACGTAAACTTAAATTTAATTGGGGAAACCTTGGTTCCCAATTTACCGTTGAAAGACGTTTAGTTTTTTCCCCCTTTATTTACTACGTTTTAATCCTTTTTATTTTACACCTTTATTGAAAATTACCATTATTGACATTTACCTGCATTTACCCTAATGTACAGTACCCTAATGTACCCAACTTTCCCTTTTACCCTTGTTCACTTTTATTTGCATTTTTCACTATTATGGAAGTGGACGATTATTCTCAAGGCTCAATCCTAATTCACTTCTTACTGCACAGCTAGGGGACTGTACACAATAGCATTAAATATTAGGCTGATAGCAGACTTTGCCCTTCTGCTTACACCTACGTAGGCTCTGGAGATCCAACCTTTCAGTCAGAGCTCCCACACCAACTGGCGAACGGCCGAGCTCGAGCTTATTATATAGCAGCTCGAGCCCTAGCCTCGAAACCAGTGGATTACGGCTAAACCAGTGCGATCTGGTTCTAACTGGGTCGAATAATAGGACACCCTAGCACCCGACGGTTGGGCGCTGTGCCAACTCCCGCGTGTATATGGTGGTTGGCAGCATGCGCACAACAGCTCTGTTAGCGGCAAGAGCGCTGACTCCGTTGGTTGCGTGTTGCCGCTCATGTAAGCCGGTTACATCCCCCCTCCCCTAAGAGTGTGCTTATGGGAAGAACGATGTTCCCACATAACACTATGTATCACCTAGCTGGCAATAAGTGTTTAAGTTCTTATTGGTAAGCCAGTTTATTCAATGGTAATCTTATGAACTATACAGAGTTTCTTGAAATTTTTAAACTAGTAGCCCTTAATATGGCCCATGCATTATACTAGTTTTCTTAATAATAACCTAATAACTATACAAATTCCTCCAAACTAACAGTCTTCGTACTGCGCACCACTTCTTACATATGATTGGGTTTTCTTCAACATGCACTCTTCGTGTTTTGTAAGTGGGTGTTGCTAATCACTGCACTTCCCTACTCAGGGTATTTGTACCCATCTGTGTGTATATGTACAAAACATGATTGCCCATGCAATCCATAAATTATACTCTTCACATTTAAACGGTTTCTCTTTCCACTGCATTAACGTTTATGCACTAACACCTAAGTCAGTTCTGAATTTGTGCACTTGTTGCATTAAATTCTAGCTGATTGTTAAGTTCCAACTTGTGAGTGTTTGTTTGTTACAGCTTAGAAAAAGTTTTTTTCTGTTATTTTCCATCTTGCCGAAGTCCCAACTTTACTCTTAAGTTTTTGCCTGAACTTTCTTCTAAAACTACTTGTGTTTTTTTTCCTTTTTTTGTCAGTTCTCAAATTCTCTTAATTTAGACAGATTTGCTTTGTGTTCGTTTCGAACTAAAGGTTTATTTAGGAGGTTCACCACATTTTATGTTACTGTCACCACATTGCAGGGGGGGGGGGGGGAATTCCTAGTGTCACCAATGTTTGTGTTTTTCACTCTACATTTTCGTTTGAGTTTTCCGTCCCGCTGCTTTCCCCGGAGATGTCCATATCTGCCATGTCGTCTGGCCCCAGAAGAAACTTGTCTTCAATGACGTCTTTATCCGCTGGCATTGGAGTAGATAGAGGAATGGGTGCCAATGAGTTACCATCCTACACTGAAGGGTCTGTAGCATCGATGTTGTCCTTGTAGTCGGGCGCCTCGGCAGAAGTGCTAGGCTGGTTTCCCCAGAAGTGCTAGGCTGGTTTTTTCACTCATTGTTGGTGGTATATCGTTGGCATATTCCATCCATATGAAGTCTGAAATTGGATGATTTTCTCCTCCAAGTTTTAATTCATAGTCCATTAGGAGTTGTTCCCAATAAGCCTGGAACATGGTGCATGACGCCTTTGCATAGAAGCACTTCCTGCCTTGCTCACCAGTCCAAATCTGAGCTGAGACATGCTGCTGCCGGATCATTTGAGTCTGCATGGATTTGTCAGCTGTTCGTCGCTGATGGGTCACCTGAGGTTGTGGAAGTGGTGGTGGGCCTTGACATCTTTCTTTAGAATGGCGGGTGCGCTTTTTACGATTTCCGCTGGTGCCTCTCTCCTTTGGCCGGCATCCTTGAGGGGGGCTTGGTTGCCTGGAGCGGGGGGAACCTTGCTTCCCTTCCTGGTTGCCTGGTGCGAAGTTTGATTGGTGTTGCCCATGGTTTTCGTAGCTTGTTGCACCTCTGCCTTCTTCCCTGTTGCTTTTCTTTTCTTTCTCCCGTCTCTTCATCCTTCTTTCCCTCCATTCTGGACTTGGATTCTTCCTCTCCCTTTTTTTTTCTCGGGAGTCACCTTCTTCAGCCGTGGTCTGTGACGAGCTGCTGCTCAGCACGACTTTCCCGTGTTTTATACTAGCTTTTGAAAACACGTTTTTCATCGATCTGTGCATCTCATCTTCGGGGACTTGGCTATGCAAAACCATGCAAATCTGCCTGCAGATCTCTCAAATCCCAGAAGTTTAACACAATTATTTCCGCTCCGTTACTGCTCGCCCATTTTGTAAACTGTTCCCATTATGCTGCTGCTGGCTTGTAACATTTGCTTCACAAGCTAAGGATTGGATTACCAGTAAGTAAATAACCATCTTAGTTTATTAGAGGTACAATGTATATGGAATCGTTTGATACGAGGAAAAAAAAAAAGGATTTTGGTTGGTGTTTGAATGAGAAATTGGCCAACGCCTATTTTCACTTAGCCACCTTCCGAGCTTTTTTTTTTCACGGGATTGGGAGAACTAGGCCTATGCCCGGGTCCGCCCCTCCCCAATTCCTATTGTTCAGGCAGGGAATGGAGTGGTCTTCGCCCCTCCCCTGGTCTCCTTTAAACCAGAAGTGAGTGGAATAAAAATACATTTTTAATTCTGTATTTGAGCCATTTTCGTGCAAACAAGCCTGGAAATGATGCTAAATTCTCGGCGTTTCCGTTTTCGCTTCCTCTCTTTTCAGTTATTTTTATGGGTGCACCATTACATGTATGCCAATTTAGTTATGAGTAAATCTTGCGATTTCTTGGTTTTAGAGCCTAAAACCGACCTAGTTGTGGATAACACTTGAAAAAGTCTCAACCTGCGTTATTATTTACTCAACTCCCCCCCCCCCCCTTCCCCCCGCCAATTTGTTTTCGCAAACTGTAGGAGTGGTGTGGTTTTGTCAGGTAACGCTGGTTTGTTTTTCGTAGTCCTAGGAATACGCCTGTTCTTTTTTGGTTCAGGGACCTTTGGAGGGGTCACATTCGCTGGA
>JAHWFP010226293.1:45921-57529 GCA_023313725.1 Lithobius niger
AAATTTGACAGGATGTGTGTACGGCGGACTACATAATCTCCCACCTTTAGGGTTAGAGGTTTATGTCGTCTGTCACAGTAGACGTTTTTCTGTGCTCTAGATGCCTTCGTTGACTGCTTAGCCAACTTGTACATCTCAGAAAAATGCTGTACCATCTCCATTTGAACCTCAGTCAGATCCTTGGTTTTTGTGGGGAGCGGTCTACCTGTTAGCTTTGAGAGCTCATACCCCCGTGGAGCTGCTGGGTATCGTCCGACGTTCAGTTCACTTGGTGTAAACTTACTAGATTCGGACACAGTACTTCGCGTTGCAAATGCAAATTCCTACAAATGAAAATCCCAATAACAGTGAGAGGCAGTGAAACAACGTAACATGTGTTTTATTATCTTATGTCTCTCAGTAAGATTAGCCTTAGGGTTGTAAGGGGTTACATAGTGGGTTTTTATACCCCACGAGACCCACAGACTACGCTATAAATTTTCTATGAAACAAGGTCCATTGTCTGGCAGGATACGATCGAACCAGCCCCAATGGAGCACGACCTCCTTCACAAATTAGACGACTTGTTTAGCTATAGCTGTCCTGAGAGCAAAGAGCTCTGGCCAGGAACTGAACTCGTCCAGGACTACGAGGATCCACCGTCGACCTCTCTTGGTTACTGGCAAAGGCCGAAGAAGGTCCACCAAAACCCTCTTCCAGGGGGCATTAGGAGGGTCTATAGTGGTCAGGAGACCAGCAGGTTTTGACGTGTCAGTTTTGCAAGTCTGACACTTCTCACAGCAGCGTATGAACTCGACTATATCTTTCCTCATGCCAATCCACCCCGCCAGTTCCTGCATCCTTTTCAAAGTTTTATAAACTCCAAAATGGCCTCCCAGTGGTGAGCTGTGAACTGCAGCAATCGCGTTGTGACATAGCGACACTGGTAAAAACGCCCTAAAACGTGTGTTACCTTCAACTACGTCACGAACGTTACGTGGAACATACGTTCTGCACAAGATCCCATCACGCAAGCAGAGCCTACCCGGGGTAAGGATGCCTCCATCCACATCTGAAATACCTTCAGATACATTGCCAAGTCTAGCAATATGGCGCAATGACCACTTGTCACCAGCCTGCGGTGCACGGATTTGTTCCAAGCTTGGAAATCCGTTGGGATTCTCGGTTACTTTTACGCGTTCCACCTTACAATCTACCATCAGTATTGGGTTTTTTGCTTCATCCTCATACGTTCTAGAGAATGTATCTGCCACCTGGTTTTGAGACCCCTTCTTATAACGGATCTCAAAGTCCATTCCTTGAAGTTCAAGGATCCACCTTGTTAATCTTCCTGAAGGTTGTTTCAAGGACTTCAAGAACGATAACACACTGTGATCTGTCTCAATCAGGAATGGAGCATTCTCAATGTAAGGCCTAAACTTGCGTACGGCAAACATTACGCTTCCCATTTCCAATTCAGACACGCAGTGTTTATTTTTCAGCATCTGACAGTTTCCTTCCTGCGAAAGCTACAGGTATGAGCCCACGTCCTTCAACATGTTGGGAGAGCACTGCTCCAAATCCGGAAAGCGAGGCATCCGAAGAAATTTCTAACCTTTTATCCAGATCTGGTAATTCCAAAACACAGCCTGACAAGCACTCTTTTAGTTGCTGTACTGCCTCTGAGTGTGTTTTGTTCCACTCCCAGACTGCACCTCCCTTCAGTAACTTGTAAAGACAAGCTGCCTTCACATGGAAATCCCTGATGAAGCCCTATAGAAGCCCATCATCCCAAGAAATCATCATAGTGACTTTACGTTACTAGGCACTGGGTAATCCCAGATTACCAATACGTATTCTGGTAGTGGTGACAACTCATTTGGTTTTATGAGATGCCCTAGGTACGAGATTTCCTTTGCACAAAACTGTACTTTTTTCATATTTACTGTGAGGCCTGCCCTTCCTAGCCTACCCAGTACATCTGCTATGTGGTCTAGATTGCTCTCGTAATTCTGACTGTAGATTACTAGGTCGTCAACATAGACCATTGCATGGGAATACATAGTATCCCCCAAAGCCATGTCCATAAGGCGTGCAAAGAACAGCCATGACCCCATGTGGCAACGAAAACAGGTATACTTCTTGCTTTCAGTTTCCATTCCTATCTGCAAGAAGCCTGATTTCATGTCAACAACTGTAAACCCTTTTGCCTTACCAAGCATGGAAAATACCTGGCTAGCATTGCTGGTTGGCTGCGAGTCTTTTACCGTCTTACCATTCAAAATTCTGTAATCAAGGCAAAGTCTTTTAGCTCCCTCGTCACCTTTCTTAGGGGCAAGGCAAGGTACAGCTCCCCAAGGGGACACAGAGCGTTCTATCACATCTTCCCTGGTCCACTCAAGCATCTGGGCTTCAATAATAGCTCTTGTGTCCTTATTTACTGGTCTATGAGGTAATCTTACTGGTCTGGTACCAGGTTCCACCTCAATCTTGTGTTGTTAGAGATGAGTGCTGCCTCGTTTTGATGTTAACACATGTTTAAATTTGTGTAAACATTTCCTTAGCTGCTTTCGTTGTGCATTTGAGCAATGAGCGTGTTGGATTTTTTCTTCCAACAAAGCTTCATCTTTTGCACGTCTCTCCTGGTCTACCTCCACTTCCAATTGCTTAAGTTGTTCAATTTTCGTTTGATCAGCCTTTGCAAAAGGAATTGTCTCTTGTTCCTCTGTGCCTAAACGCCAGCCACCATTTTGGATGTCCGGTATGAGGCCAGTCCAATCCAAGAAATCCCGTCCTAAAATAACGCTGCCTGCTGCGTTTTCTAGAATTAAGAAAGTCTGCTGTGCAGAATAGCCACCAGGCCAACGTACTGTTGCTCTACAATAACCACTACCTTGGATATTACCAGCCGCCAAAATAAAGGTTACACAGCAATCCCTGTGCTAAGTTCATGCAGTAGCACCGGAAATGATACCTGAACTGGCACCCGTGTCGCTAAGTGCTAAAAAAGGTTCCCCTGCCACTTTAATAGTTATTAAAGGCGCATTCCCTGATTTAGTTTCCTCTTCAACACCTTTGAACAGTCGCACATTTGGTGCAAAGACACGCTTTAATGTGACTTTCCACAAACCAGCCCTAGCTCTCCAATCAGCGCTTTTCCCGGTTGTAACGTGGTTTAACCATGTTAACGACCTTCTTCTGCGTTTTTCGGCTTCTTACGACACATATTGGATCTGTGCCCCTGTTCGTGGCACGTCCAGCAACTCCCATCAAAAGGTTTTTTTCTCCCTTCTTTCCTTTTTTTGGTTGTTCTGGCTCAGTTTCTCTTGCAACACCAGCTTTCTGTTATGTTTGCTGCTTTTGGTGACGCCTTTACAGAGCTCGTGGTGCTTTGAGTCTGATACTTGCCGGTTTGGTACCCACTCGGGTCGAGTGCGGCAAAAGACACAGGTTCATCCTTGTGCGGAAACGATGGTGTAGCCCCCGTGCTGGCCGTCTGACCTGCACGAAGACCGCTTCGTTTATGGAAGGTTGGCTTCCCTGCATGGCTTCACTGTAAATGGTGTGACCGTGCCATGCCAAGCGTGGCTCTACAGACAAGTACGGGTTGGGGGGTGGTCGGTAAGTTCTCTGTGTTAACAGAAACTGGCTGACCTTGGCCCCTTCCCTCACTAATTCTCGCAGGGAATCGAACCGTCTACTCTGGAGATGTTGTGTATAGTCCAGATGCATCTTTGCTAGGATATGCCTTATTTTCTCAGCCTGAGAAGCATTGAGCCATAACCTATCAAAATATTCGCACACAGCTTGGACATAATTTGAAAAAGGTTCCTCTGGAGCTTTAAGTTCTCTTTTGAAGTCTTCGACGTAATTTGGGCTTTCAAACTCCAACTTAAAGTCAGACTCTAATGTGTTCCAGTCCCAGTAAGGACCAAACACTATACCAGCGTTCCGCCTCACCTTGCATAGCAAGTGGAACGACTATTTTTAGTACGTAAGTTTCTGAGAGGCCTAGTGCAATGCTGTATTTATACAGTGCCTCTACAAACTCTGAAGGCGATTTTTCATCGTCATGACCTTTGTACACAATTTTTGGTGATTTTTGGTGATTTTATACTCAGTCCTTCAAACCGACTCTGTAAATAATCCTAGCCTAAAAAATCGTCCTCACGTTCCTGGTTTTTAGTCCCGGTCACATGGCTAGGGCCAGTCTGGCTCTGCATGTTTCCATGCATAGCTTTCCCGCTCCTAGATGGCGACACGTTGCTTTCGCTTCGAGTGCTCTGCACCAACACGCGTCCACACCTGGTGCAAGCACCACCGGTGGTTTCCATTGTGGACGGTTACTGCACATCTGTCTATCCTCTTGGTCATGTAAGGCTCCAGGATAGCGCAGACGAGGATTCCGTGTACTGTCAACAGACTCAACAGCACGATTTAGGCGTCTGTGAGCTTTGATAGGTGTAGAGTGCACTGGCCGCCGCTCGTTCTCGTCATGTTGTGAAACATGACCAGGTTGAGTAGTGATAGTCACTCTTTTCCGATTTTCCTGTAAAAAAACAGCTTTCCAACTGCTTAAATACAGTTTTCCGGAAGTCTTCAGGCATGGGACAAGCATTTGCCCAGTTTTGAAAATCAATGAAAATCGTTTTATTTCCATGCTGATCTTCCGCATCTGGAGATTTAATCTTGGTGGAGGCAAGATGCTTTTTACACTTGAAATCGTCGAGTGTGACATGTCAGCATCGTTTCCCCAAGAATCATACAAATCCCCATCTAAATCTTCAACCAAGGGAGCATTTCTGCAATTCTCAGTCCTCGCTCTTTTTCGCAAATTTCCCTGCTCTGGGTTGTTTACTATTTCAGAACGTAGATTTGGTGCTGCGTTTTTGTTTGCCATGTTTCAACTCACAAATTCGCAATATTTTGAAAAAAAATTAGACTTTTTTTTTCGGCTTGGAAGTTCGTTCTTCGATTTTGGTCTTTTTTTTTTAAATCTCCGCCAAAATCTGCTCAACTTCAGTCTGTGATACTGTTTTGTTAAGACACTAGCCATAACTCTTAAGTTTACTTGTATTTTGAAACCTTAAACAATGAGTTCTTATAGCTAGCTCACTGTGGGAATCTCAACATTCAACTCGTTAGTTAAATAGTGCGCTCCTTCACTAAATAACCTTTACAATTAAATTCGTAACAGAAGGATTTTGCCAGCCTTCTACACTGCAATAATTGTAGTGACTTTATTTTCAGAAGAAAAACGGTGCTTTTATTTCCTTTTAAAAAAAAATTGCCTCCGTGAAATGTGCTCCTTTCACAGATAGCTACCGTGTTTTACGTTATTTTCCACTGAAAAGAACGGGATTTTTGCTATTCACACTAATCGGTTCCCATTAGTGCAAGAAGCAAAGTGGGTTCCTTGGATACTCAACAGTCTGAAACTGGATGAGTCCTCAGTTACCTCCAAAATTCGTAATTTTTCTTACCACGTTCGTTTTGGTCGGTCGCACTAAGCCAAACAAAATGGAAAAGAAAGTGGTCAATATTATTGGGACTTTATTTTAGTTGCCAATAAATTGCGGTTTTACTGCAGGTTGCCAACAACGTGGACACCGGTTGAACTCGGCGACAAAACATTCCCAATTGTATGAGAAACACTCATCTTTTCAGAATTCTTACAGAATCGGAAGCACCTAAGTGTCAGATTCAAATCCTGAGGACAAGGCCCCCAAAATATGTAAGAGTTGCTATGGAAGTGGACGAATATTCTCAAGGCACAATACTCAATCCTAATTCACTTCTTACTGCACAGCTAGGGGACTGTACACAATAGCATTACATATTAGACTGATAGCAGAATTTGGCCTTCTGCTTACACCTACGTAGGCTCTGGAGATCCAGCTTTTCAGTCAGAGGTCCCACACCAACTGGCGAACGGACGAGCTCGAGCTTATTATATAGCAGCTCGAGCCCTAGCCTCGAAACCAGTGGATTACGGCTAAACCAGTGCGATCCGGTTCTAACTGGGTCGAACAATAGGACACCCTCGCACCCGACGGTGGTTGCAGCACGTACACAACAGCTCTGTTAACGGCAAGGTGCACCAAGGAGCGCTGATTCCGTTGGTTGCGTGTTGCCGCTCATGTAAGCCGGTTACACTTTCCCTTTTACCCTTGTTCGCTTTTATTTGCATTTTTCATCCTTATGCACCCTTACTTACCTTTATTCATCCTTGCGTGTCTTGACTTACCGTTTTTTTTAACCTTATTCACCCATATTTACATTTATTTGCTCTTAAGTACCCTTCTACCCTTTATTTTCTTTATTTACCCTTATTTACTCTTTCATTTTCATTTTGGTTTGTAATTCTATCTGTTATAGGTCATGAGTTACAAGCCTTTAAAAATCATGCATGAAAACTTGTCAGACGCAAATCAGTCAGACACTTTCATCCTAGTGTGGGTTGGCGTAAAGACGTTATTTCGCGCAAAACAAAATGTCTGTAATTAAATGAATGCATGAAAAAGTTAAAAGCAATAAGAGTGGAACCTGCATGGACCAGTTTCAGTGCGATCCTACAGAATCACATAGCTGTTTGTAGCCATCAACCAAGAATTCACTCGAAGGTGGGGAAGGGTCTACCACATAACAAACTTCGCATTAAAAAGCTAAAGTGCTGGAAAAGCCTTAAATTTGACCCAAGTCAGGAAAATCGTATTGCTTATAATTCCGCACGAAAAGAATATTCTGATTCTACGGAGGTTTGGCATGGTGCCTAGGACTCTATGGTAATCCGGGAGGGAAAAGTGTCTGCATTATTTGAGCATTATCGAAACTTAACAGCTAAGCCTAGGGCCCTTCCTCCACTTAAGGTGGGTACATGTTTTATCACTGAAAATCGCGACAAGGCAGAGAAGTTCAGTGAAGTATTTGTCTCAAATTTTATTCTTGATGATGCTGACCCGCAAGTTCTGCAACAAAAACAACCCGGGTTGACCTCCTCATGAGCAACGATTTCCTTCCATCAATTGGCGGTAACTGAAGCCATCAGGAAACTAAATCCAAGCAAATCAATTGGCCCAGATGGGTTGTCCGCTTTTCTCCTTAAGAGCATCGGTCCCATGGTTTGTTATCCACTTGCTAGACTTTTTTACCTTTCCTTTTCGCAGAGCAAACTTCCTCAAGTTTGGAGTCAAGCATGTATCATCCCTATCTTTAAAAAAAGGCGCATCCTCCGACCCACTTAATTACAGACCAATTGCCCTTACTTGTACCTAGTGTAAGCTTATGGAATCTATTATTCGAGATCGACTTATTAGGTATTTTAATGAAAATTCAATCATTCTCGATGATCAGTTTGGATTTATACCGAAACGTTCTGCCACACATCAACTATTGCTTGTCCTAGACCGCTCGTCAAGTGCGTTAGAGTTTGGTGTTCAATCTGACAAAACCTATTTAGATTTCAAGAAGGCTTTTGAGTCGGTCGTTCATCAGAAGCTTCTGCTTAAGGTTACGACCAGTGGAATTATAGGTAAACTGAGTGATTTGATTGCTGCTTTTCTTGGAAATCGGGTCCAAAGGGTTCAAATTGAAAATTTGTTCTCATCGTTGAAATCAGTTCCCTGCGGGGTGCCACAGGGCTCTGTCTTGGGCCCACTCCTTTTTCTATCTGAATGACCTTAATTCGAGAACAGTGATGTTTTGGGGTTTAAGTTTGCTGACGACCATAAGGTTGGCGCTGAACTGATGAACTCGACCCTGTCGAATGATTTGATTTCGCAAATTAAAATGGTCGACGGGTGGTCTAAATGTTGGCAGCTTCCCCTTTCGGTTGAAAAGTGCTACTCTTTTCAGGTGGGTGTTGTGCGGGATCTTTGCCAGTATTCGTTGGACGAGGTACCTCTCCCCTCGCTTGATGTAGTAAAAGACTTGGGAGTTTGGTTTACACACGATCTTAAATTTTCTGTGCAGTGCCAAAGGATTTGCACATCTGCCTACCGCAGGTTGGCTCTAAATTTAAGACTTGTGGCAGATGTTTTTAATTTAGTATTAATTCTATCAGAGCCTGGGCCTTCAAGGTTTTTGTTCGCCCACTCCTGGAATACGCTACCCCTGTGTGGTCGTCCCATCTTGTTGGTGACATTGATCGAATCGAGGCTGTGCAGAGGCGCATCACGAAGAGACTTCCAGGCCTTCGTGATGTCCTATATAAGAACCGCTTAAGCATTCTTGGCCTGGAATTGTTGGAACTGCGTAGGATTAAGTTTGATCTCGTTCTCACTTACCAAATTTTGCACCAGCAAACTGGCGTTCATCTCCCGTTTTTTGATCTTTCCCCGTGTATCAGTCGGACCCGCGGTCACCGCTGGAAATTATCAATCCCTGGTGCAAGACTAGATTGTCGAAAACATTTCTTTTCTGTGCGCGCGTGGTCAAGATTTGGTGAAACTGTAAATGCTGTCTCTGTTGCATCTTTTTGTCAGAAGTTGCATGCGGAACCATTGGGTGACTTTCTGAAACGTCCCTTAATGAATTAGTTTGTTCGTTTAACCATATGGACCAGTGTTAGTGGCTCACCACCCTTCAGTCTTCCATCTACGCATTGCGTGGAAATATTATTATTATCATTATTATATATAGTGAACTTTTTTTTACAGGTTTAACCATTCCGCTAATTATAATATTCTTTATTTACTACTTTCAGTTTTATGGCGTCTGCTTTGCTTTTACAATGCAGAAAAAGAAGCGTAAAGTTATAGAAATCACAGTGAAATAAAACCATTCTTCTTATGATTGTCTCATGTTCCAGAGTTTACCAAATCTGGCCTCAACCAACCCGCAAGAGAAAGCACCCGGATATAAGCTCGTGTTCACCTCGAGTGTGGCGTGTAAAATATCTTAGGTATTGTTCATCTCCGTCACGAGATAACCTTGGCAGTTGAAAAGACGATTATTCGGCTTCAGGCTTGCTTTTTTTTTTTTATTCCTTCGTGTTACGGAGAAAGGACGGTAATTCCAATGGTGGGTGGGTTAGAAAAATATGCTTGACGTCAATATCCCTTTTCATGCCTTCTAGATTGTTTTTTTTATCTACAAATATTGTTAGAGTATAAATGATCAAAACTCGCACGTGCTTGGGACAGATGCAGATGAAAACCAATTATTTTATGTCACTATTTTGGAGCTTTATATTCCTCGGGAATGAATTTTAGATCGGTGAAAATCAGAATGAACTTCTCTGACCTTGTTTAAATTTAAGGTGAATTGAATGATCAACGTGAAAGTCGGAGTTGGGTTCAAAATTGCAACTTTGTAAGCCTATTTCAGTTATGATTATTTTCAATTTTGGATGTTTAAAATAGGGGGGGGGGGAATTGAGGCTTAATGGCGCGTCGACAACTTGGTCATTAGCGCCAACCTCAGTCACAGTGCAGTGGTCCGGGTTGCCACTACACCACACATTACAGAGATGTTATTCAAACCCCTAATCTAAATCTTGTCATACATCTGTACATCCTGCAAAAATTGAAAAACACCGGACAGGAGGACAGACTTATCGCCCAACTGACGCGCAATGTCATGCGGAAGATGGAAACGACGACGAACACCATCAAGATGGCGACAATCAACAAGTAAGTGGCGGACCGTAAGTGGACGCCGACACCAATAACATTCAGGAGGGTCAACCCCCCGCAAAAGGAAACAGTGAGTAAGTCGAGTGTGACCAATGCGCAAACGGGCCAACACCACCTCCTCACGGCGACTGCGGCGACACGCCGAGTGCCATTCCTCAACAGTGCCTTTAATAGCTCGTAATTTATTGCCGTCCTGTCCATCCCACGAGGCTTGCCAAAAAGCGTGTAACCTCAGACGAAGAGTTGGAAAAGCGTCCGAGGGAACAAGGCTGAGATCCCTTCCGAGAGGGCCAGAAAGGGCCCCTTTTGCTGCAGAATCCGCTTGCTCATTTCCACCTATCCCAACATGGCCAGGGATCCAGCAGAAAAGCACGGTTTTCCGCTGGCCAGGCAAGCGGGAAAGCAAAGCTTGGACACGTTGTGTCAAGAGGTTCCGAGGATTGTAATTCGCCAAGGACTCCAGGGCACTCATGGAATCGCTAAAGATAATAAAATGCGTGCCGTGAAGGCCAAGGATCCATTCCACCGCCAAACCGAGAGCCAAAAGCTCTGCAGAAAACACAGAATAGCCTGATGGAAGGCGATGGGCAACCGTCACTCCCTTACAAACACAAGCACAAGCCACGCCAGCGTCTGACTTCGACCCATCAGTAAACAGCCGATGATAACCGGCGTACTGAGAACACAGCCGGCGGAACTCCTGTAAGTACCTTGCTGGTAGAGTGGAACCCTTCGGGAGGGACGCCAGAGCGAAATTGAAAATGCCACTTGGGACAAGCCAAGGGGCCACTGGCATCCCCCCAAGCCTCAAGACGGTGGGCATTTCAAAGGCTATCTCCTGACAGGACTGCTGGAGCCTATCGCGGAAATCACCCTTACCCACCCTGCGTCTACCGACTAGCAAGTCTGGCCCAAAAACCATGGACCAAGCAGGACTGGATTCCACAGCACGTAAACGCACAGCATACTGAATGGCCAGCTTCCGCCGACGAATGGCCAAAGGTGGCTCCGAGGCCTCAGCATAGAGGCTGACCACTGGAGAAGTTCGAAATGCCCCAGTCGCCACACGCAGGCCACTGTGATGCACAGTGTCCAACACCTGGAGAGTCGAGTTACTAGCCGAACCATACACCATGCACGCATAATCAAGTTTGCTGCGGACAAGGGCTCTGTAGAGGCGCAACATGGCAGTGCGATCAGCACCCCATGAAGTGCCCGACAGAACCCGCAAGATGTTTAAAATAGGTTCAGGACTTACAAATATTTAGTAATATCGAGTGAACAGTATTTTAAAGCCTCTGTTGTGTCAGTTGTTAAAAATCAAGAAATAACTCACTTCCTCGTGTTTTTTTCTTTTGATTTTGATAAGCAGGGTTAAGGTACAAGAGGTAACATGTGGGAATGCCTTTTCTGTAACCATTCATCAAATATCCACTTCTGTTAAAGTTCTGGTTCCTTCAAACGATTTCACTTTTGTTGTTCAAGGTTTAATGGCAGATAAGATAAATGGAAACTCGCGCAGTGGAAACTCATTCTGAAAACAACAGACATGTCTTTCCAGGTAAGAACAACATTTTTTAAACTAACGAACTACAAGGTTAATTTTACGATTTCTGTGAAATATAAAATGCGATATGAGATATTGTGTTAGCTAAAATTTCTATTGAAGTTTAGACCTATATCAAGATGTTGGGTGAATAGTAGTGTTTTTCAGGTAGAACGAAGGAGAGGGCATGAAGTAACGTGAAGTGCAGCGTCATTGTACATACCTACAGCGTTGTTAGAGTACCAATGTTGTTGAAAATATTAATTGTTGTCAGCGATCTAGGATTTCGTCGTCTATACGATATAGCAGAAAGTCCGAGAAGAGATTACCGCTCACAATTGTCCTTCAACCTGGTTTCGGCTCGGCTCCCTTAATTAAAAAACTACAACAACAACACAAAATGCTGGTTCGGCTCCCTTAAGCAAAAACAACAAAAACAAAATGATGT
>JAHWFP010226295.1:0-13609 GCA_023313725.1 Lithobius niger
AAAACTTAAAAGCCCTAAAGGAACAGATATTAGAAAAAGACATGTAAGCCTTCAGCGTCACAGTAATACGTGTAAAAGAAGCTCCAGCTTGTTTTTTTGGTAGCTGGAGATTCTTTTACACGTTTTAGTGCGACGATGAAGGCTTACATGTCTTTTTCTAATATCTGTTCCTTTAGGGCTTTTAAGTTTTTTAAGGCTTACATCCGTATTTTATACGCTTAAGCGTTTTTTAATACTAATAACCTATGTAAACCGCAGCATGATCTTCCATGTTAAACGTCAAACTTTGAACTCCTATGGTTTCGCCCAGAATTGACAAAGACCAACGAAATTTGGTATTTGGGGTCGTGTCGTAACTATTTCATCGTGTTACAAATTTTAATGACAATAATCGCACCGTTTGGCGTCTACAGCATGGCCATTTCTTGTTGCTGTTGTTGTTGTTGCTGTTGCTGTTGTTAATGTTGTTGTTTTTGTTGGAACTTTTTGCCCTCACCTGGAGAGCGAACCACTAACCCGATTTTCAAGTTCTATGACTTAAAACGTATGTATACACAAGGCGTAGGGCATGCTATTTTAATGTAACAGCTATATTCTTGAGAGAGAAAGCCAAATGGGCTCGAAATTTTGCTCTCACCTAGTGATCGAATCAATGAACCGATATTCAATTTTTATAGCTTAAAATGCAGGTATTAACAACGACCAGGGCCTTTTGAATAGGATTTTAAGGTGGCTGCATTATTCTCGTCGACAGAGCATTTTTATTGTAGAGCACTGAGTAGAAATCATTAAGTTGAGTAACGAATTTGTGCAACTCGCGCTAAAAACATGAAATTTGGTACACAAGTCTTTCTAAGCAGTAAAAATCAAGCTAGACATTGACCCCATGAAATATCCCAAGTGCAACAAGTGCCCCCCCCCCAGAACCCCCCCGGGGCCCCTCCCTGCAGCTTGAGCAACAATTTATTTCAGATCGAGCTAAAAACATGAAATTTGGTACAAATGTCATTCACAGTAGAACAAATTGAATAGCTACGAAATTCCCTCGAGATAAGCTAAAGGCACTACAGCCCCCCCCCCCATTCCTCTCCTAGAGGCCTGACTAAATAAATCTTGAAGATAGTGCTAAAAGAATGAAATTTGGTACACAAGTCATTGTTGGCACTAGAAATCAAACTAGCTATGGAACTCCCGCATAATCCTCCAAGGCCCCTCAGTGCTTCCTCCCTATTGCTTCCCCATGAGGTTGATACCCGAAAAATTCTTGTTGATCATACTAAAAGCATACATTGTGGTAGAGAAGTCATTCCTAGCAGTAGAAATTAAGCTAGCCATGGATCCCCGTGAAATACCACCAAAGCCTCCCCAGCATCCCCCTCCTGTGCAACCCCAATGAAGCATTAATGACCAACAAATTCTTGCTGAAGGTACTAAAACACGTGTTGTAGCAGTAGAAATACACATGAGGTACACTCCCCACTAGTGTTCCTTGTGTCCTCTCCATGAGGCTGATGATCAACAAATTCTAGTTTAATTTGTACTGCTAAGAATGACTTGTGTAACAATTCATGTTTTAGCGCAATCTGCAAGAATATGTTGGTTATACAGTGTGGTTGGGGCAAAGGAAGGGACCTTATTTGGGTATCTCAAGAGGTTCCACAGCTAGCTCGATTTATTAGCTAAGAATTGACTTGGGTACCAAATTTGATGGCTTTTAGATCGATGTTCATGGTTAGCCCAAATTCTGGCCCGTAACAGCGGAAATTGCTGCTCACCAACAGATCCAACCAAAGAACCAATTTTAAATTTTTATAGCTTAAGATGGAGTATAAAAAGGCTCTCTTATAACAGTGATTATTACAGTATTCTTTTCTGTGTTAACTGGCTGAAACACGAAAAAAAAAAATGGATGTTAATATTAAAAAATGCTTAAGCGTATAAAATACGGATGTAAGCCTTAAAATCGTAAAGCTCTAAAGGAACACACATTAGGAAAAGACATGTAATCCATCAGCTTTTTTTGGGGAACGCTGAAGATTCTTTGTACATATATTAGTACGACGCTGATGGTTTAAATGTCTTTGTCTAATATCTGTACCTTTAGAGCTTTAAGTTTTTTAAGGCATACATCCGTATTTTATATGCTTACGTGTTTTTAATACTAATTAATACATGATTGTTGTAATAAGTCTCAGCTAAGTCACTGACCACGACAGGGTAAGGTACTACCAGGACTCCTTCGTCAACTCTATGGACTATTATTGATAGTCTTTCGGCTCTACCATTACTGGAGATTTCCAGGTTCAAATCTCCTGGTTTGTCCCTCACCTTACTAAACTTTTTTCCATTTTCAAAGTGCTAGCAAGTTTGATGAGTAAGCAGATAAAAACTATCTGACAGACAAGGGATTCGCGAGTAAGGATATACATTCAAAAATTCTAAATTTTGTGATGCAATTACTCATCCTCAGAGAGTAAACAATGCGTTTGGTTAACACGACTGTTTTAATTCCCGTCTTTGCTAGTACAAGGAGCTCACTAATTCTATTGACGTTCTAAAATTGCATTACCTCTTCCCACAAAAACGTTGCCATTGCTTCCTCCGTTTTTTTGGGGGGGTGGGGGTTATGTGGTTGATTAACTAAGACTGAAGACCTTTGCTATTATTCAGGACACACTTTTTGACCGAACTGTGTATTCATTCCTCCCTTCTCTCTCCAAACGTGAATCATGCATCGATTCTTTTACTCTCTGAGGTGGTAACCAAATAATTCCTTTCATCTGAACTACCCTTCTATTCTCAGAACAAACACGTGATGATATTGTCACCCGAACTATTTCCTCCTCGCTTGGGATCGTGGATAGGGTTACCCCAGTCGTCAGGCCTTTCCTTATGTACTACCTTATAAATTTAAAATATTCGTAAGGTTCAATACGGTCTGGGTATGTGAACATTCATTAGTTTGTTTCAGATGCAGTGAGCCTTTACAAGCCTTTGTTCCGCGGAGACCAAAGGCTATGAGCAACTATCTATATGAGCCAATTATCTATCAGTAACTAATAATTGTTAGAGGTTCGGACCTTAACATAAATTTCTGCGGTTTTGGTGTGTATAACGATGTATCCAGTACTTTGCAGTAAGGTGGATTAACCGCAATGCTGTTGCCTTCCTTCCTTTAGACAAAGCCAGTCATGGACATCTTTTAAGCTATGAAGCACACATAAAGAGATGCTAATGTTGTTCATCTAGGCAAAATTCTCTACAATATTTTATAAACAACATTTTAACCTCAAGGTATAAAATTAAATGCCGCAGAAATTCGCCAGTAATTAGTCGTCTTGCGAGAACGTTCGTTTTGATGAACAGCAGTTCAGCTCAGCTAGAGTGCACTATGACTTGGTAGATTGCTTTGGTAATAATCGAAAGTGATGGGTTCGAGTATACTAGTCCGGGCAAAGTGAAATGATTAATGCAGACATTCTGCTGCATTTGTGTGTAATATAATTACCTCCAAATCAACTTCTTTCCGTGGAATGATAGTGACGAGATGTTCCAGTGACAGATGACCCTATGGGAAGAAAATGCATATGAATTTGAATGAAACTAGTGAGATTAATGAAATTAATCTAAACATGTAGCTCAAACCTTAATTTATTATAATTAAAATGCTCTCAACGTTACAGCCGAGGGACACAACAGATACGCAAGTACCAAAAATAACGTCTGCCCATAAAAATCATAAAAATGTTGGACCTACCCATTTAAGTTCGCAATAACACCATGAGGCTGCAGTAATTTTTCCTCTAAGATCCCAAGTAGTGTGTATCGTGGATAATGCCGAATTGCAAGTGAAGCATGCATTTTTGTGAATTTGATAAATTGGGGACCAATTGGGGACTAATTTATTCACCATCTCTGAATTTATCGGAGCTATGTGAACCATTGTACTTAATACTAAAATCTTCATTCACCTCGGGCATTCTACCGAAGTGCTGGAAGATGGCTAAGGTTAGTCCTATTTTCAAAAAGGGCAATGCAGCTGAACCTGCTAACTATCGCCCAATTTCTCTTACTTGTATTCCGTGTAGGATTCTGGAGCGAATCATTCGTGACGCAATTTTGAATCATCTACACAAATACAACCTTGTGCCAAATGACCAATATGATTTCCTACCAGGTCGTTCGACCACATTACAGCTGTTAAATTGCATAAATGACTGGACAAAATCCATTGAAAGTGGTATTCCAGTGGACGTTATTTGTATTGATTTCGCGAAGGCATTTGACTCGGTGGTACATTCAAAACTACTCAAGAAACTAAATAACGTGGGAATTGATGGGAGTGTTTATCATTGGATTAAAGATTTCCTGAGTCGTAGATCGCAAGCAGTATATATTGGTGACTCAGTCTCAGAAATTACACCAGTCACCAGCAGAGTTCCACAAGGCTCAGTTTTAGGTCCACTATTATTTGTGCTATTTGTCTCCGATTTACAGGTTAAAAGTGGTACAGTCAGATTGCCAAAATTTGCGGATGACGTAAAGCTTTATAACAACGTAAAAACCTCTGAAGGTCATCACTCTCTTCAATTAGCCCTAAATTGTCTATGCAGTTGGTCATCACAGTAGCAACTTTCCAATAAATGCTAAAAAATGCCTAACTTTCCCATCAGGAAACATACACAGAATCTCTTCATATACTCTTGATGATCTGGAGCTGGAGTCCACACACGAGATAAAGGATCTTGGAATTTACCTGACATCTGATCTCAAGTTTTCAAAACATTGCTGTCAGATTGCCTTTAGTGCTAAGCGGATTAGTCATATGATTAGACGCTGTTTTGTGTCTGGAGATATCAATACATTGGTAAGGGCATTTAATGTTTATGTTCGACCTATTGTGGAATATGCCAGTCAGGTCTGGTCTCCACACTTAGTGAAGGATATAAAAGCAATAGAATCAGTCCAAAGAACGTTTACTAAATTTCTTCCCGGTTTCTATCATGTTCCATACAAACAGCGGTTAAAACGTTTGGGGTTAGCCTCTTTGGAACTGAGACGATTACAAGCAGATCTATGCCTAACTTTCTCCATTCTACACGGAATAGTCGATGCAGACCCAAAAAGCTTTTTCTGTGTCCGGGGTAATACATATACCAGAGGACACCCATTTAAACTTGCCGTCGCTAAAATGAAAAGAGACTGTACAAAATTCTTCTTCTCGAACCGTGTACTACAGCCATGGAATTCCTTGGCATCCGAGTTGGTGATGTCGCATAGTCTTCATCAGTTCAAACTGGGTCTCAGAAAAGTTGATCTTTCCATGTTTTTGACATTATTTGTTCTTATCTGTACTTTTAATTTTAATCACTAACATTTGCGATGACGCAACCCAATGGGTCTAGAAATTGTAAATCTTGTTTAAAGTTACTAGGGGCTGGTGTTAGAGGGTAATGTTTTATCCCTTCCAGTTTCCTTTTACCATTTATTTTTGGTAATAAAGCTGATATATTATTATATTATTATTATCATCTCTGAATGGTGAAGTCTATGGTAGCATTGGGTAAAGAGCATCTGAACTACCCCTTTTATTTTCAGAACAAATACGTGATGATATTGTTCCCCGATCTATTTCCTCCTCTCTTGGAATCGTGGGTAGGGTTACCGCAGTCGTCAGGTCACCAGCCAAGCAGGATAGAAAACTTATTACGGTCCACATAGGCTTTTGGTACCTTGGTGACCAAATTCGTAAACAAATTTGTCAGTAAGGATTTTCCAATATTAAAGGTCGGTTGCCACCAAGTTAGCATTGCATCATCTAGGCCTATCGAGTTCTCTCTCGCAGGAAGCAAAGGAATGCACAAAGCAAAACTTTTAAACGCTACAAACAAGCCACGTGACTCCTTAATTATTGAGTAAAAATATGGTAAGCCTTCGTGCACCTGGAAACAAGCTATAAAGCTTAACGATATTAGTGGCACTAGATGGCGCCAGGGGAATTTCTTTATATTTTTCAGTGGCGCCATCTAGTGACACCAATATCGTTAAGCTTTATAGCTTGTTTCCAGGTGCACGAGGCCGTAACAAATTTATCCTCAATAATTAAGGAGTTACGTGATTTGTTTGTTGCGTTTAAAAGTTTTGCTTTGTGCATTCTTTTGCTTGCTGCGAGAGAGAACTTGATAGGCTTAGATGTTGCAATGCTAATTTGGTGGTAACCGGCCTTTAAAATCACGAAGAAAATCACGAAAGAAAAAGCGTCGTCCAGCTAAGGTTTTTTTTGGGACCCTGATGGCCAAAAACTTCAACGAATTCGCCAGTAAAGATTGTCCATTATGAAATCACGAGGATTATAAGATGTATGGGTTAACGCCTGATTCCCGAGTGCTGAGACGCCCTAGACATTGTTAGTACTTTGCAGGAGGGAAGCAGGCGATATCTTATTTATCTGCCGATGGCCGCATCTCTGCCTGACAATGAAGAAGCACGCGACTCCACTAATGATGTAGTGCACGGAGTAGACGAACAATGCACGGCGGAAAGGGAAAAAAAAACGTTTTCTTTGCGTACAGTGTTCTATTATGGCTTTGGATTTGGTATTTGAGGATTTGTTTGATTTGTCGATTGATGGATATATTTCGAAAGAGATTACGTAATATAATATTGGAGATGGTTATGTCGGAAGTCAGAATCTATAAAAATAATCAAAAACGTTTAAACATAGGCTTTTTCGATGATCCGTAACAGCCATTAGGCCAAAATAATGTACGTCCCAAAAAAAGTCCTGAGAAAAAGCCCACCTATCTTCTTTTTTTGTTTGCAGTTCTGTGGGCGCCCTTGTCGGTGCGTCGGACATTTTACATTGAAACTAACCATCTCCACAAGCAAACTAAAATTTTAAGCAACTTTAAATTTTCACAATTTTGTAATGAATTTTAATGCTTGAAAAGTTACCGATATTGCCTGTTTTCAGCATTTATTATGGTGAAAAATAACTTGCCGTTTAGAAAGTATATTAAATTTACACAATGGGACGTGCACGGATGTAGCGTAAAAAATGACAGAATGCTGAGAACTAGTTGTCTGCACTGATGCAGAGAACAGCCCTCGTTCATGGTTGTGTCCTGCATCGTTGTATTGTAATCGAGTGCTGAGAAATAAGTTCTTAGCAACGGCTGCCTACGTTCATTGTTGTGTTCCTGCAACCTTGTATTGTTACAAGAGGGCTGAGATGCGGATATCGGCAGATAAAGCCCAGTTATCACCTAAGTTGCTGGGGCACTCACCATAAGTGTATGGCATATCACCATTGTTCGTGCAAGTTACAAAAATACAAATAAACATTAACAACCTACTAGATGTTGGGCATCAGGGCCTAGCTTATGCAAAATTCTTCCAAAGGTATTCATAAATCTGATTCTTTCAACAGACAGGAATAATCCTGCTGCATTATATGAAAATAGCATCTTCGTCACTGTATTTATGCGTTTAGAATACAGATTTTTCCCAGGAAAGGTCCATCAGGCAGTAAATTCACTGACACCCAACTTGAAGATCAAGGTGAATATATTCACTAGTCCAAGATTCCTGCTACCGTTGACTATATTAACCACAGTGCCGTCGGAATGTCTTACTTGGTCCGGCTCTTACACGAATCTTTCAAGACAGGAATTTCAACTTTTTTTAAAGTTGGTTTTTGCCAGCCATATTTTTATATTTAAGCATCATTCAGGGTTACTTAAGGTAGAAGGAAAGTCACACTTGGAGCTCCGCAACAAAGGTATTCCTAACCAACAGCTATCCACAAAATACTCCACGTTGCAGTCTCATCGTTTAAATTGAAACATGTATTTTGTAAGTTAAAATTTTTGTTTATTACTGTAGTGTATTAGCAGAAAATTTTATTATGGAATGACTCAGTCACCAGTTACCTAATTTGGAATCGTACATAATTGAAGGTTCTCATTAATATTATTGTTTCACTAGTGAGTGGGTTATTGAGTGCGTATTTGTTACCTATTCAGGGGAAGTGAGGTTTAAGGTAGGATGCCCGAAAGTAAGTTGCAGGCGTCTCTGTGGGTTTTAATTAAGTGCTTATTGTTGCGATTTGATAACGTAAACACAGAAGCAAACCTACTTACGTTGTCGTTTGGATTTTCATGGCACGCTTCATGTGTAGGGAATGGGACCCTCGACCATTGAGACCTAAGGTCAAAGCTCTACCGCTCAGCCACACTGACATGGCCTTACTTATCAAAAGTCTGTGTGTGTATGGCTTTGGCCTTAGGTAATTTTTGATTACTAACAGCGTCCATTCTGCTTTCCGTCATGTAATCGTGATTTAGTTTTGGACAAACGTACGGAAATTTATATATAAATTGCCCTGTCACCTAAAGCTTCATTGCATTACTGAGCACTAACTGGATGACTGTTCTTATTCTTGGTTGTTTGCTGCGTAAAAAGGTGCTAGTTTGAAATCCTTTGAAAGGTGCTAGTTTACCTATAATGCTTATTCCACACTACTTTGCTTTAAGCAAAGACAGTCAGGGGTTGCCTTTTATGAGACTTGGCTATCTGTTTGTAATTATGCTCGACACTAGATAATGACTACATGGGATTTGAATGGGGAGGGGGGGGGAGTTTCGTAATTTGTCCCTACCAAAAACAGCAGGACACTCACATAACTAGAACATGTGTGACTACAGAAGATGACAAATTTACAAAGTTATGATAAAACAAGGTTTGAGCCAAACCTGTATGAAGGATTTTAACATAATTTCAGCTAATACTAATGAAGGGAAAGCTTGGACTCGAACTGGGTATATCTTTGGAATTCTTCTGCCTAACAATTTTATTTATGAAAAGTATACACCAACAGATGATAAAAGCAACAGCAAGGTACACATGCACCAAAGTGTTAACTTCAAACTTTTGTTTTTGAATATCAAAATTTCTTGGCACAACGGAGTGGTCATGGTATTTTCCAGTGTGTAAAAGAACACTTAATTGCTATTAAGGTTACACTCGCAATGATAACGGAAGTGTTTTACCTGGTAAAAAGGGTTTTATCAAGGTCGTCATAGAATCTATTTTTAGTTGTTAAAAGCAAACGTGAGAGCATTTATTTTTTTTATCTAGCATTGGTGCACTAAAGTCAGTCTCTGAAAGGGTAGTTGGGCTATTCACTTCGTATCATGCAAAATCCTAAAACAAACCGTTGTGTAAATAAATAAAAAGCACGTTGAAAAAAAGAGAGAAAAGAAGTATCTTCATGCGTTCTAGCCCTTCGTTAATGGAAAATTCACACGGAACATCTAACGAATAAATTAACTCATTAAATCCTCGTCAAAAATCCTGACAATCCATTAAGCTAAGAACAAATTCCTTGACAATCCTGTATGAGAAACTGCTTTAACAAAGCAAACAAGTAAGTTTTACTTGTCGACTTCTACTACGGGTAATTATCATAGTAAAAGAACGTCTTTCGAATTTAATGTAAAATGTATCATGCACACACAGCCTCACGATTACCATTACCAAAGGGTGTATGAATTGCAAGTGTTCCTTACATGGATCGCAACTTTATCTTCTACACTAAGTTGTTCAAAACTTGGACACACATCTATCTGCCACAGTTAGGGAGCCCAAAATGCCTTTCAAACAAAATCTCGTTCCCATTATTTTCGCAGCAAACTCATTAAAATTGGTTACAAGAATTGCTGCAAAGTTACATAAGGAGTCAACCGGATTTGCCCTCAGAATAATGGTAATAGTTCATTCAAGAAATGGCAGTTAGGAACTCGCGTCGTCTGGAATAACTAGCATGAACTAGTCGTATGAACTAGCACACGTGCCAAGAATTAAAATCACTCATATTATTGCTGTATAACAGTTCCACTCGTACCAGAAGGTGCAAATAAAATATTTCGTCACCTACTGATGTGGAATGACGTACATGATTCACCCATTGATGGTTAAAACACCTCTTACAGTTCTTCCTTAGCGACCTCAGCACTTCTAGCCTACCTGGCTTAATTTTGGCAGAATAATCATAATATAATTTCAGGCAAGCAACACAATATTCGCCAGCCAGCAAATTTCAGTACTGTCGGGAGGGTGCCGAATAAGGGCCATGTGTGTCGTTCCAACATCCAGGAACATTTTGTTACCCGCACGACTCTAGAAACATACTTTCATTGCTAAAGGAAAGAATAAACAAAGGCGACCAAGCTGAAACATAGTCATTCACAATATTTATGAGCCCCGATCAACCTCCGGACTTTTCCCCAAAATCGGAGGAGCACAGCTACTTACTAGGAACAAACACAAGTACGGATTGATAGCTCCCCTTATTCTCACACACATTAACAACTTAACTAAATACGGATGCAAACCTATTTACGTTGCCTTTTGGACTTATATGTCAGACTGCCTGAGTGGGGAATCGAACCCACGACCTCTGAAACTGGACCAAGCCGCCAGAAGACGTTGTCTCTTCTCATAATCTAAACCAGTTCTAAAACCATTTCAATAAATTAAATTGGTAGTTTATTTACAGCAAGGCTTATGAGCTACTTACACCAGCTATCCATAATGTTTTTATTATTATTGGTTGGAAGAATTAGTGAAAAAACTGAAGCTGTTACATAACGAGTCGAAGTAGATTTACTTTTAAATTGTTTTATAGCAGTGTATTGTCTAACGGGAGCTAAATACAGCCTAGTAAAAAATATTGATATGAAGCATCGAAAAAAACTGTATGTATCTCGTTTGGATAGCAAACCTATTAAAGTGTTTGTTGTCAAAAAGGAATATGATATGAAACAAATGTCTCGCTAGTTTTGTTCTGTCTACAACCAACGAATGCTGGCAATAAAATGGTACTTAAACGAATTAGACTGATAAAATAAGTAGTCGTCTAGTGCACGTCACACAGTAAACAAACCTTTATGTTGTTTATGGTACTTTTGCGATTTATTGTCTAATTTGCATGAAAATTGTGATAAAATTGTGCCAAAATTGAGAATTAAGTTCTGTGCGAATTAAATTCTGTGGTGGAAGGGGAGGGGGAAATAGGACAGAAGAGGGAAACTATCCAAGCAAAGATGAAGACGAAAAAATACCCAATAATTTTTAATACTCTATTTTCCTCCGTATGGCAGTTGATTCACACTTTTGAAAAAAGATATGAATTTATGTAGCCGAAAATTAAAGATTTCGTCTGCTGGATTTTTGCTCATTTCGTCTAATAAGTGTTACATTCAAGTCCTGCTGCCGACTGAAGTAAAAGGTGACCTTTTACCCAACATGTAAACAATATCCTCGAATTACAAGGAACAATGCAAAAAAATGGCCGAGAGTGTGACGGCGTCACACAACTTGGCTCAGTCATATTGCTTCTGTATTATGCTTGCTTAAACCAAGGTTGATTATGTAGACAAGTCTCTTTCTATTCCTTCAGGTTGAAGTAGGAAATGGTGAAAGAGGAACATGTTGTTGCAATTGTGCCTTCACAGGAAGAAGGAAAGAAGCTTTAAATTATCAGTTAGGATGCTTAAACACCAGTTGACATCTTGACAAAATTTACAGATACGCCCCGACTCTGATACGAAAGGTTTTAACAGTCAGAATAACGCATGACTGTGCGATTAGGTCTACTTACTTCTTTGTTGACTTCTGCAGCAGAGTTGCATATCCAGTACAGATTAAAACAATTACGTGAAATTAGTGCAACAAACGTGGGAACAAAATACTTCACGAATGGCACAGATGCGTCTGCTTTGAAGACACGAACAGTGAAAACTATATCGACCACAAATCCACCCAAGAGAAGGAGGAGAAGAGGAGAAATTACTTGGTTGATTTCGTTCACAGTTTTACAGATACACTCGTGTTTATTACGAAGCAGTTTTACATCCTCCTTGCTATGGCCCCGGGTGCAAAAATCGTGCACTTGCACGTTAAATGTCTTGAAGCACATTGCGACCATTTCAAATTTGATGGCTAGAAGAATTATCACACGGTTATTAAAATTACACGAAACCAATGTGTAAATAGTAAGCGAAAGGCCAAATACGACTATTGCGTATTCAGGAGAGAAATCTTTTCCTTTTTCCAAGTTTAAAAAATATTCCAGCACTTCCTTGTGAAATGATGGTTCGTCTTTGGACGCCCATCCTCCTAAAGACATAGCAGTCATTAGGACCATGGTTAGGGATGCATTAAAAATGGCAGGTGTAAACAGCCTTCGGTACAGTTTCTTTCCGGTTTCATCTGAAGTAATGGAACAACCCATTAGTTTGTCCAATAAACTGTTAAACCTCATCCGTCTTCGAGTAATAACAACGCCACAAGTTAATGACAAAATTCCGTTGATTATTGTCCCAATTGACATTGCAATGAGGCTAAGTGGAGCGTTATGAATGACAAGTTTTATCGCAACTACTACGAAGTAAATTCCACCAACCATCTGGACTGTAAATAATATACAGTACAAGCCAGTGTATCCAATAGATTTCTGACTTTCGGTTGGAGGATAGAAACAAATTCCATACAACAAAAACATCCTTCTGATAAATCTTTGCATCTTAAGGATGTATTGATTGGAGTTCTGTTCAGGCATCATTTCAGCATGCCCTGACTTGTGCATGTTATAAACTAAGTCGTCATTTACTGCTGATTGTGAACGTATTCTAGTAGACCGACAGACTTTTTTCTTCATTCTGCCAACTTAAGAAAATTTTCCACAAGACTAACTAAAAGACTGCTATTCCAAAGAAAAGAGAAGAACAATGTCGCGATGTTAGCTGAACAGTAGACTTTGGAGCTCTTCTTATCGAAAAAAATGAAAAAGGTTTAATTCTCGATAGTGAACAAATATTAGCTTAAGATCAATCAGTTTACTTCTGACTCATAAGCAATATAACTTATCATAAAATAAACACTCTGCTAAACCCTCCACGAGGACGAGGACATTTTTCTAATTAAAATCCTTGAACTATTATTACACGATTACATCAGTCATTCTGCATAATATGTGATAAGATAGCTGAAAAGGCAAACCACAAACGATGCACTTCAGGAAACTGGTTATTGTAGAACCAAGATTCTTTTTGACGTGTCACTTAAACTCTTTGTCCAATTTTCACTGGCCTACGTTAATTTCTGTTCCCTACACTAATTAAATCTGCTAAGGTGTTTGACATACAGTGTTATGTAGAGTTGTTGAGAGTTCATTGTTTCTACAAATTTTTATAAGAAAAATTAAGAGCAAGAGTGATCTTTCAAGAAAAATATTTCCATTAGTATATAGCCACTTCATTCCACATCAAGCTACATCATTATCGTCCTGCAACGTTTAATTTCTTTGTTTATTTGTTTGTGTTTGTTTGTTTGTTTCAAGAATGTGTTGTCTGGAAGCAAAGCAACTAGAGACTGGAGAAGGATGTCGAAAATTCGAAATCACTCGGATTATAGCTAACGTTTATTATTAGCGTTACTCCAATAAAAAAAAATTAAAAAAAGAAAAATTACCACTCAATAATGGTAGTAGGAGTTTTTCGACGTATAGTCTATGTATAAAATCTTTATTCCGATCAGCTGAAAAGGG
>JAHWFP010226295.1:15827-48219 GCA_023313725.1 Lithobius niger
TGAGTTTTATGAAGTTAAGCAACGGAAAATAAATGCCATGGGAATCACCTTCATTAAATTTGTGGTGTTAGTTTCAACTCACCATGGAGAATGCATGTGCAACCCTACAGTTCAATTCATTTTGTAAACACATGACGGGAAAAGGGCAAGCAAATGTAACAGTAACACATCGTACAGACATTCCATCTGGGAAAAATTTCCACATGAATTGCCGCTTAATATCAAGTAGTACGATACGCACTAGTGGCACACGCATATCTATAAGTATGGACTGAAACATGGTGTTATAATGGCCCCATGATCCAGAACGGCTCGCCGTGATTTCTGAACTCTGTGCCGAGATGTGGGCATATAGTCTTACTATTTACAAAGAATACGGATTCCAAGCGGATATAAAGAATACTGATAGCTTTTTTCACAGAGTTGTCAACTACTGGAGCAGCTGTTCTGCCAGAGAATAGTCGTCTCTTCGACTAAGTGAAATATGTTTAAAAACCTTCTCTTAAATTTAATTCGTAGCCTATTTATTTGTGAGCTACTTACTTCCGTTGTCCACAATTCGTTGTCAAACATTATAATGATGGTAGTCTTTTATTTGTACGTTACTTGTAACGTCCGAAGTTGGTAGGCCAACCGTTGACTAGCAAAAATTACGTTTAAGTCAAACTGTGACGTTTTGCTTATTATTTATGGGGAAAGCCGAAAGTTTGAACACGATTTCCAAGACTTATTCATTTTTAGAATTTGATGTTTGCATCGATTTTAAGATTTACAGCACTGACAAATAAACGCAACCATTTTTTTCTTTACTTCTGACCAACGTATTTATTTTATACTACGCATCAATACTGAGATGATCATTATTTAGTAGAATTATAAATTTAACGTAACGAAGTAGATGTGTTTATCTTAATTTATTACATAAAACTATTTTAAAATTTGAGAATTGCAGCATTTATAAATATAAAGTAGTTTGCTGTGCTGCGTTATTTCTAATTTATGATTTTCGCTGCTTGGCTTGTTTTCCTCTTTCCTTTGTATAAATGCAACGAATCTTGCGAAAAAACAAAGTAGCCATTTTGGGGACAAAAGGATTCTGCGTAAAATGGAGATCTGTACGTACATACTAGGCATACTGTAAACGCCAGAATCATGCACGAAATTAAATTCTCCATTTCTAGGAAAAAAGTAGGTGAGTACCGTGGAGATAATGCTTTAATAAAAGGTGTATATCTCAAAACAATCTTTGGCAGCGGTGTGAGTAAAATTTTCCTGTCATTTTACCAGGTATTTTAAGGATAGTATGCCACAAAATAGGGTGTGCGCCATAAAAATAGGTGTCCTCCGTATAAATTAAGCACGATAAATTAGTTAATTTTTTACATGGCGAGTTATAGGTGTGCAAATATTTCGTGGGCAGGAACGACGTCAAAGAAATTAAGATTTTATACCAAACAATCAATATTTCTCACAAAATACTCATGGATGGATACACTAATAAATTCCCGTTATTTTTAAAAGGTAAAGAGCTAGTAATGTTTATAATCTCTGCAAAATGGAAATTAGGATGGGATTGATTAACGTGTGGTGAATAAAACTTTTTGACTGTAGTTGGTGTAGGGGAAACCTGTCAAGTGGTTAAATTGGAGGGTATATGCCTTTTGAAGCGCTTCATGTCAAGAAGGAATACGCTATGCAACAAGTGTTGTGCACTTCTCACTTGTCGTTTTGTGTCTACAACTAACGCCATGAATTCTGCAGAAATATACCACTTGCACCAATCAGACCGACAAAATACAGAAGTTGTAATAATGGTGATTAGAATAATTATAAACGCAGAAGACTAAACTAAATACTTTTCTGCACGCACATCACACCATATAAACATACCTTCATGTTTTCATTGGTGAAAGTGTCTCTATTCGCACAGGAAAGGATTGGGGATGGCATTACTTATAGCGATACTGATTGTTAGTATTAATGTGCATAACAAGTGTGACATAACTGAAAATGGGCTTCTGTGAAAAAAGACTAAACACACAAGGAGGATATGTAGATACTTGAAACTTCTCCAACAAGGCTGAAGAAAACCAAAAAAGAAGAAAAAAATCCAAGAACTTTTTTATACCTTCTTTTCTTATTTAGGATAGCCAGTGAACTTCTAGAAAAGAAAAATTCAACTTTTAAAAAAGATAAAAATTTACGCATCCGAAAATAACAGACTATGTTTAAGTTTTTCGTTCTGATGATTCCTACATTGCAAGCCCAACTACCGAATGGAATAACTAACCAACATACACCTAACCTTTGAAATGGTTCAAATGGTTTTAGCGAGTGTTAACCGCACCCGGTCATCTGCCCGATGAAGCCCTAAGGCCCTATGTCTGCAGCACCCGGAATGGATTCCCAGGAGGCAAAAAAACAACAATGACCAAGAGAGTGACAGTGTCACCCAGTTGGCTCAGTCATCTTACTGCTGATGGACGGCCCTTGCTTAAAGAAAGGGTGCAAATACAGACAAGTCTCTTTCCTACTACTCAGGTAGAAGTACAGAAATGTGAGAGAGGAACATGTGTCTTTACAGTTACTACTTGGAAAAAGGGAAGGAGATTCAGATAGGAGCCATAAACACCAGTTGACATCTTGAAAAAATGTCTGGATACGGCCTGACTTCCATAGTAAAAGTTTTCAAAAAGTCAGAAAAATACGTGACTATGTAATTAGGTCTACTTACTTCTTTGTTGACTTCTGCAGCAGAGTTGCACATAAAATACAGACTAAAGCAATTTCGTAAAAGTAGTGCAACAATCGTAGGAATAAAATACTTCACAAACGGTATAGATGCATCTGTTTTGAACACACGAACATTGAATATTGTATCAACCACAATCCCAACTAAGTGAAGCAGTAGAAGAGGAGAAATTACTTCGTTGATTTCCTTGACAATTTTACAGATACATTCGTGCTTATTTCGCAACAGGTTTACACCTTCCCTGCTATGTCCCCGGAAGCAAAAATCATTCACTTGTGTGTTAAATGTCTTGAAACACATTGTGACCATTTCAAACTTGAAAGTCAGAAGAATTATCACGCAGCTATTAAAATTATATGAAATAAATGTGTAAATAATAGGCGAAAGTGCAAAAACAAGTATTAAATTTTCGTTTCCAAAGTTTAAAAAATTTTCTCGAGATGCCTTCCGAAATGATGATTCGTCAGTGGAGCGCCATCCCCCTAAAGCCATAGCAGTCATTACGATCACGTTTATGGACGCATTCAAAATGGCAAATTTAAGCATCTTTCGGTACAGTTCCTTTCCAATCGCATCTGAAGTAATGGACGAAGCTATTAGTTTGTTCAGTAAACAGTTAAACCGTACCCGTCTTCGAGTGATAACAACACCACAAGTTAACGACAAAATTCCGTTAATGATTATTCCAGTTTGCATGGCAATGATGCTAAGTGGAGCCTTAGTAATAAAAAGTTTTATCTCAACAAATGTGCAGTAAATCCAGCCAGCCAACTGGGTCGTAAATAACATACAGTACAAACATTTGTATCCAATAGATTTGCAACTTTCGTTTGGAGGATACAAACAAATTCCGTAGAGCAAAAACATTCTTCCGATGAATCTGGGCACCTTAACGAGATACTTATTAGAATTCTGATCACGCATCATTTCGAAGTACCCTAACTTCTTGGTGTTAAAAACTAAGTCCTCTTCTACTGCTGAGTGTGATCAATTTCTGGTAGACTGAAACACTATTTTTTCTTCATTCTGCAAACTTACGAAAATATTCTACAAGTATAACTGGAGGACTGTTACTTCAAAACTGCATCAGGAACAAGGTAATTCTGTAGCAGCTGGTCAGTAGGTTGAGAACCCTTCTTATCGATTGAAAAAACATCCGATGTTTGAACAATGAACAAATATTAGCTTAAGACTAATCATTTTATTTCTGACACACACGCAACACAACGCATCATAAAAATAAACACTGTTAACGTCCTCGCGCATTAACGCTCTATCACCACTAGCTGATTAAATGCATCAATTATTTTGAGTAATAAATGACAAGTTAATGGAAAGAAAATCCATAAACGACGCCCTTTAGAAATTAGTGATGGTACGAAACTTATTTTTATTAATGGAACAGTTAAACCGTTTCCCCAATATTTACTGGCTAAATGCTGGTGCTTATCTAGCAGTGCAGTGCTTAACCCGTCAACATCAGATTATTGGTTCTCAATGGAGTATAATTATTGTCATCAACTGTTGTAGTCATATATATACAGGGGTCATAAACATCCCTTGCACCCCACCAAAAGGCCTACAATTTTGAGATTATACACTTGATCTATAAAACGAACTTTTGTCCCTAGGATGGGAGCCACCCCACGATCTTGCAAAGAGTGCCCTGCACCCTCATCTCCCAGATGTAAATTCTATTTTCGTTCGTTTGAAAAATAGGCGTATGGTTTCAAATGGGGAATTGTGAAGACGGCTAAACCAATGCGATTGGCGAAAACAACATGTAAATCGGATAAACGGTTTGCGTTTTACAACACCTTCAATTTTTACTTCCCTTCTCCAGATGAGGACTCTCTTGCAAACTGAAAAGGCGTTACTGACAGACGTTACACCCCACAAACACATGAAAATACTCTTGATTTTTAATTTTCAGCCCCAGTATTTGGGCCTTGAACGGAACACAAACAGGTTGATAACAAACGAAAATGCATGAGCAGCTCAGTGAGAGTGGTGTAACATCCTAGTTTTACGGTACTGTACTCTAAATACGTCAGTATAGGTCGAGCGGATGGCCTAGTAATATTGTACGGTATGGTTATTACTTACGCACAGGTGAGCTTCCCTCGTTCTCTTCGCTACACCGTACCTGGCTTACGGTAAATCGTATCCCGGACAAAGAGCAAGAGACTATTCAGTTACAAGTTGTTCTAGGATCGCGATAATCTAAGAGATAGATTTGGAGAGAGATCCCGATGCGGGCTGTTCACTGAGCTGGCCGGAACACATTGAATGGCTGGGGGCTTCTTTTCTTCCCCTCGGGCGGAAAGTGTCCAGTGTCGACATCTTGTCCAGTTGACCATTTAGCCTGAAAACTGATATGAAAGTTGGGTTTATTGGTCATTAGATTCGGCATATATGTGAACCTGTGGCGTGCACAGTTTTAAAGGGTTTTGGCTATTTCTACTCCTCTACAGCGGCTCTCACTGTTTGACTAGAGATTTTGCTCGCATTTTCGTTTGATTATGAACCTGTTTACACAAGCAGGTTTAAACGAAATTATGAGAGCGTCTCAGTGAGAGGTACTCTCACTGTTTAACAAGAACTTTTGCTTGCATTTTCTCTTGATTAACAACCTGTTTGTGTTCAAGGCCTAAATACTGTGCCTGAAAGTTAAAATCAAGAGTATATTCACCTGTTTGTGGGGTATCACGTCTGTCAGGAAGACATCCAAGTTGGATCAGATCAGGCGAGCGTGCAGAACTGGACCGTCCAGTCCAGACATGTCCTGGGAATGTACCATCTAGCCTGTGGCGTACACCTATCCCAAAATAGGGCATACATTACTCGATGTAATCCTCAAGGTTGAACACTGTTTCCTCAAGAATGGTTTTTAGATAACGTTTAGCATTAAAAGTTCCATCACAGTTTACAGGACCAATGACCCCTTTGTGTGTATATGTAAGTGTGTGTTTGTGGTTGGGGATTTGAGGCCTCATGGCGCTTTGACTGCTAGGTCATTAGCACCAACCTCAGTCACAATGCAGTGTCCCGATTTGGTTGTCTAAGACTACGCAACAAACGTTAACCCGCCATTGAACACCTGGTGGTGAAGTTTCTGCAGCTACTGGAGCTGATGGGGGGGGGGGAAGCTCCAGCAAATTGATTTAACTTTACCATGGTCCCCTTCTATGATCAAAGAACCAATGGGTTCTGCTGTAGGTCCAGTTTTCCAGGGTCTCGTTTAACCACACGATCCCTGCTTATTCTAGCTTTCCAGCTTATTTTAGTCTCTCTGCAGGAAAGTTCTCATATGGGCACATAAGTATAAATTGAGGTAGGTGTAAAACTCAGACCATTTAGCCGATTTACATGTTGTTTTCGCCAATTACCTTGGCTTAGCCATGCCTACATTTCCCTAACTGTAACAAATACAGAATTTACACCTGGAGTGTGGGGGAAGAAGGAATATCATTATGCAACATAAGTTGCATGCATCTCGCTTGCTGTGTTTGGTCTACAACCAATGAATGCTGAAAATTAAATGCCACTTCCTTGAATTAGACTGATAAAATACCGTAGCTGGAATACGGGTGATTTCAATAACTATTAGTGCGATAGACTCATATAAATACTGCACGTCACGCCATAAACAAACCTATTTTTTCGTTCGTTTCAACCATAGGATTTTAAGATTTTTAGGTAGTTTGGAAAACAAAATTGTCCAAGGTACTCAAGTCTGCACTTACTGCATCTTTTTGGCAGCTGAAGTTCTTCACGTCGGTGGAGTCAGTAAGAGTTGTGCACATCAGAATCATTCTTTGCCACCAAACACATTTCATCAGAGTTCATGTTGAAATACTGGCTTCGCGAAACAGCAGAAAGTCATAGTCGAAAATCTATTTCTTTCCAGGTTTCTTGCTTCACCAAGGGATCCGCACGGAGGGCGAAATATTGGCCACTAATTGAGTGCCAAGGGAGTCTGAAGAATACTGGGCCAGACCAGGACTTCAACGACGAAATAACATCGGGGAAATATCGACATCAGTAAACGTTCACTGAGCAGTTACACACAGCAGAGCATACCTGCGGGTCACTTTATGCAACTGCTTCACCAACGTATGTAAAGGAGCACCCTTGTGCTATGTCACCCTCAATTTGGTTTAACGGCAGAATGACATTGGTTGCTGCCACCAGGCACAAAGCTAATGCCTACTGCTGGCTCCTTTTTCTTAATTCCTGGAAGAATTACTCAGAGTTGTAACAAAACATTCGGGAATTTATGTAGCAACGCAAGTCTGGTTATCGTACAAAAACAGCAGCAAATGAAAACACAGCGCTCAACAACCCACGGTCATGTAGAAATTCGATAACATTAGGTTTCGGCTTCGAACATGATGTCCCCACACATCTGGTTTGCTTTAAAACAATATTTATGTTTGACTACAATCCGTAGGGATCAGCAGAATTTTAACAAGTTGAAACTATCAAGTTACTGTTTTCTCACTTTCATCTGAGTAGGGTCCTGCTACACTGGTGAAGGTTCAAGAATGTCAACATGTAGTTTCATGTTTGTTTATATGCAAAGCATGGGTACACCCTTCAATGATTTCGGGTTGAGTACGTACACGATTTGGAACCCACCAATCAGCAATAACCATTTTGTTGCGGAGACACCAGAAAAAACTTATTCGCTCTTTGAGTGATCGAGCCATGGAACTCGCTTAGTGAGGAGACGGTGTCTGCCCCCTCTGTCTCAGCCTTTCGATGATTAGTCACTAACCAACCCCTTACCAAATTTCTCAAACGAACCTATTCACCACACCTCTACCGGGAACGGCATTAGCGATCTTGTATCCTGCCTGTCTCCTTGTCCATTGGGCTAAATCTATTATTATATATTATTATTATATTACACTTTTCCATTACCTAGCAAAGGCCAATTCGACCTGTTTTTGGCTTACTTGCGACCGGTGGTCCAGTGCGGTCGGCGAGCAATGACCGTCTTCAGGTGGTTTCTTGCGCTTTAAAGAGAGCAACACGTTCCCATCTCCCATTGGAGAAAACTATTTCTCATCGGAGTAGCTACGCTTTTGGGGCTTTTGAATGGTTCAGAAAAGTCCTTTTGGATCCACCTGTTGAACGAGTAGAACGCGTGACACACACTACCATCTGGATTTATAAAAAGGTTAACTGCTCGGGGTTACGTTAATATTAAGTTACTGAAAACCAAACGCGATCAGCATGTTTTTGGTTTACAGGCTTTAAGAATATGTCACTCGTTACGCATTTTTACAACTAAATAATGGCGAAATTCGTGGAATAAACGTAGGTATTTTGGACCTACAATACCAACATGTATCTATAAATAGGGGCAAATAAGGTATGCAAAGTGCATATTATGCCTATATGAATCCAAGGGGTTTGGGGATCTTTCTGCATTAATAGATTAATATAAGAAATCAGTAACTAAAAAGCTGAACTTACTGTGTTATGAACCTGGCTTTGTAGTCGCCTACCATTTTGGATATCTCCGTCGATGTTGTCATCGTTTCAGTTTACAGTAAATAATTGTAGTTTTTATTACTCTACTAGCCACATCGCTCGCTTTGCTCACTTCGTTGGCATCGTCTCACTTCCCTCGATGAAGCTATTCTTATATTCACGTACTAACTGACTGGTATTTCATGCCCAAAAAACACTGCACCTCTTTAAATAGGGTTTCGATGACTCCGTATTTTGTCGCAATTCGTCCCACCACCAGTGCTACTAATTTTACAACCTGATCCCTGTGGTGAAAAAGGAAATTGTCGAATTAACGATCTTTTCAACTGCTAAGGTTGTCTATCGAGAAGAAAAACAATATTATTTTTTAATTAAAATAAATTGTGCTGCATAGGCTGCAAAGTATAAGCAGAGCCAGCGACCATGAACAGCGCATCATTTTATAATATGTGTTAGTACTACATTTTACACGGGTTTTCTTGTTTCAGTCATTTTAAGAGTTTTTTTCTTTATGTGCTCAAGTGAAAACGCAACAATACTCCCACACACAACCATTATGGACTATCCTCCTAGCAGGAAAATTTGAAATTCCGAAGTTAACAATCAACTGCGAAAACTTCGTTTCAACAATGGTTGAAAAGGGATTTTTCGGTTTTTTCGAGGGCAAAACTTTTATCTAAAATACAAAAATAGGCCTACGAGAAATCCGGTTAATTTTCTATCGTTCAACACTTTTCTCACTTCTGTAGCCTTCCGAATTCCAGAGGAGAAGAATTACATATATAGTATACCGACCGCAAGTTTTTAATGATAAGGATTATTTTTTCCAAAACCACGGCAATTCATGGCTGAATCTCAGTCCTTTAGATCAGCGTTTCTCAAAGTGTGGTCCGCGGACCAGCGCCGGCCCGTGAACAGTCGGACGGCGGTCCGCGGCCAGCTGGCAAAAAAAAAAAAATTAGTTGACCGTAAACGCTCAGATAAACAAACGCCCACTACTACAATTTTCATTAAAGTTTTAGTTATTCTTACATTCGGGTAAACACCCATCCTTCTAATTTAAGCAAGGAATGAAAAAGTAATGCTTTTTGTAGGAACAATACCGCAAAAAATTACAATCTGTAATGATGAAACGTTATGAGTTGCAATCAGGTAGCAAGCAACTTTTGCTTCTCGCCCGGTATGCTGCCGCTTGTGCAAGCTAATCACTTGTGCGCTCCAGGCCGTATCTGTTGGTGTCTAAAAGAGAGTCCAGTGTTTAGTAAGCGATAAGACGACGTGGTTACATCAACAAACGAAATTCACGGTGACGAAAACGACGAAATTTCATTACAGGGTGATTTTAAACAAAGAAATTTAATGTTTGTTAGTTTATAATTTGTTGTAATCTCACATGAAATTACAATAAATTATAAAGCCCAGGCTTGTTAACAAGCCGTCGTCATGTTTTCTGAAGGTCTGATTGCACATGTGTGTGTTATTCTGAGCCTGATTAGCCACCTTGGTCAGGCCGTGAGTGCCTCATTAAGACAAAATATAGAAATAAACTGGATAGTTGCTCTCCACGATACAGGTAGGCTAGCATTTATTTTGACCAAGCCACGGATTGACAAGCTATCAAAATAAAAACAAGCTCACTTGTCGCATTAGCTGCGCAGATTTTTAAAATAGATAAAAAACATTTTTATTACAAACTGCGATTTCAGAAGCTTGCCATGATTTAACCGTAACGTTTTGATAAATAAATTTGATAAATAAATGCGATAAGTTTTGAACAAATTTCTGTTATAAATCGACATTATAAATTGGCACCTTGGTGATTGTGGTTAACCGGGGAGGGGGGGGGGGGAAAAAAAAAGAAAACTAAAATTTAAAATTTCTTTTATAAATCGCGATTTATCTTCCCCCCCCCCCCAATGGTTCACCATAGCCACCAAGGTGCCGGTCCCTGGCACGTTCCCCCAAGAAAAATGTACCCGTCCGGCAATTGAGAAAGTTTGAGAACCGCTGCTTTAGACAACAAGTGTTAACACCATCAAAGCTGGTCGTAAGGGATATTGTTGAGTTGCAAAGTAGAAATCTAAACAACGATTTACACATGGAGTGGAGGAGGGGGGGGGGGGGCAAGGTTGAAATCCAAAACAACAAGTTAAAGAACTGTGAAAGAGAGTTAAATGCAGGATCAACCCAGACCAAGACACAATATTAATTACGCAAAGATATAGAACACACCTGTGAGACTGTAATATGTAGATAAATAGCAATCTCCTTCACAGTATTTACTTTGGTTTATGGGACTATAGCGTCCCTATAGTCATTGTAGTCGTGTATTAATGTTTTACAGTCAGAAAATGCAGCCAATTTGAATGTCACGTCAGTGACCGTTTCATATACAGTACGTTTTTTTGTAGTCTTTGTATTATATTTAGGAGAGTCCATTACTTGCCTGTAGGGGCTCGCTTTACTGCCAACAATCAAATGAAAATGAATTTTTGAATTTTTTAATTTTTTTAATTTTCCAAAATCGAAACCGAACACATCCGTTTTTGTTTTTTTTAAATAAGTTTGGCATTGGAAAGTAAATCTGTTTTTTTATGTGTCATGGCTGACAGAAACTGACGTAGTGATCACCTGTCAGGAAACGGCAGTCGAGCATAACACCTGCACAGTATAAACGGAAATGGCGCCATGCCGTGCAGACCGGAAGTGACGTTACATAACCGAAAGTGTGGTCGGAATACATATTTCCCACTACTAACAATGCAAAAATGACCGAGATAGTGACCATGTCACCCGATTTGGCTTAGTCATCTTTCTTCTGCAGGAACGTACTGTATGAAATGTAGCAAATACTGACTAGAATCTCTTTCCTATTTCTGTAAGATGAAGGGAAAGGTGTGGGAGGAAGGTGTTATTGCAACTGTGACTTCAATGTTAAGGCAGACTGTTGCTGCTGGGAAGGAGTGAACAAGATGGTTCAAATTATGTTTAGCATGCTTAAACATTGCCAGTTGAACAAATTTCTAGTCATAGCCTGACTATAATACTAAACCATTTAATGGCCAGAATGCTCTGCGTTTGTGTGAATAGATTGACTTACTTGTTTGTTGACTTCTGCAGCATAGTTGCACATCAAGTACAGGTTAAAACAATTTCGTAAAAGTAGTGCCACAAACATAGGAATAAAATGCTTCGTAAACGGTATAGACGTCTCTGTTTTGAATACACGAACATTAAAAATGGTATCGACCGCAATCCCAACTAAGTGAAGCAGCAGAAGAGGCGAAATTACTTCATTGATTTCCCTCACAATTTTACAGATACACTCGTGTTTATTACGCAACAGGTTCACACCTTTTCTGGTATGTCCCTGAGTGCAAAAGTCTTTCACTTGTATATTAAATGTCTTGAAACACATTGCGACCAATGAAAATTTAAAGATCAGAAGATTTATCACGCAGTTATTGAAAGTATATGAAATAAATGTGTAAATAATAGGCGAAAATGCCAATAATAGTGTTGTATTTTCGTTAGACAAGTGGCTCAAGTATTCTTGTGTTCCCTTCTGAAATGATGGATCTTCATTGGCGCTCCATCCTCCTAAAGCCATAGTAATCAATATTATCAGATTTATGAACGCATTCAAAATGGAGGGTTTAAACAGTTGTTGGTAAAGTTTTTTTCCAATAGCATCTGATGTAATGGACGAAGCCATTAGTTTGTCAAGTAAAATGGCAAACTGCACCCGTCTTCTAAAGATAAGAGCACCACTAGTTAATGATAAAATTCCGTTAATTATTAGTCCAGTTTGCATGGCAATGAGACTGAGTGGTGCGTTATTAATAACAAATTTTATCTCAACAAGTATCATGCCAATTCCACCAACCAACTGGGTCGTAAATAATACACAGTACAAACATGCGTATCCAATAGTTTTGCGACTTTCGGTTGGAGGATACAAACAAATTCCAAAAAACGAAAACATCCCTCTGATAAAGCTTTGCACTTTAAGCATATATTTATTGGAATTCTGATCAGGCATCATTTCAAATTTCTCTAACGCTTGCCTCTTAAACAGTAAGTCCTCTTCTACTTCTGACTGTGAACAATTTCTAGCAGACTAACTCACTTTTTTCTTATTCGACAAACTTACGAAAATATTCCGCAAGTCTAAATAGAGTACTGTCACTTCAAAGCTGCAAGAGGAACATAGTTGCAATGGTATGGTTTTACAGCTGATCAGTAGACTCGAGAGTCCTTCTTATCGAAAAAAACAACAGACGTTTGAGCAGTGAACAAATATTAGCTTAAGAACAATAATTTTATTTCTGACACGTATTGCATCATAAAAATAAACACCATACTAACCCCTCCACATTATCGAGAACATTATGATTATTAAAATCCTTTTACCACCACTAGAAGATTACATCAATCATTTTGAGATGACTGATAAGTTTATGGTAAAGACAAACCATAAGCAACGCACTATACGAAATTGGTGATAAAAAAACAAATTTTTTTAATGGGCTGAAGACCTTTTGCCCAATATTTACTGGCTATCTTCTGCCGCTTATATAAATTAGGTCTACTGAGGTGTTTGGTAGATAGTGTTACGTTGGATCGTTGAGAGATGATTGTTTCTACATATTTTTAATGAAAAAAAACTCAGCAGCAGCACAGCCAAAATGTTAGGGGAAAATATTTCTATTAGCTATATGTTATTAAAAATAATCTACATCATTATCATCCTAAAGTTTGTTTTATTTATTTATTTATTTATTGCTATTCCTCTCGAGAGAAAATCCAACAGCAGTCGCCTCTTTGCCACAAGATCTTAGAAAGCATTCGACGTTTCTTAATTTCTAGTCACCTTACAGCCGTATATCTAGCACGATGTATGGTTTTTCTAATTTAAGCATGTACGAAATTGTAGACTATTCTCTAACCCCATTTCTGCAATAATTTGCAGATAACATACAGCCCATGTAAATCTAAGCATATTGCCATGAACCCTTCGTTTCCACAATTCCTGAGTACTTTCATTCGCTGAACGGGGAGCGGTGTCAAATATTAGAGAAGTTATTAAATCACTTTAAGAAAAAAAAATGGAAAAAAAGTAATCACCCACCAACGGTAGTACAATCATTGTTGGGTCTCAATCAAATTTTCCTTATAATGAAGAAAATTGCCAACTATTGACTCTCCTGTTTTATTCGTGGGCCATTCTTTTCATGATACGAAGCAATGTTTTCTTATTCGGTCTTACTTAGTTTTATTCAGTGCAAATTACCACCAAAGGTCGTATCAACTTCTTTAATGAACTTTTAGCTACTCTCAAAATGCTGTAAATCCCTCTCTGGACTATCTTACCATGAAACACTTAAACTTATCGGGCTGCCATTCCTTGCTACTTGATTTCACAGAGGTGATCTGTTGGTGGCTTACAAAATTCTTTATATTCTTTGTGAGGGCCTATGTCCCAAATCAGTCTTCACTCCTTCTCAATCTCTTACCACCCCTGGGCATAACCTTACACTTCAGTGTAGATCCTTTAATACAAGCTCTGGGAAGGGAGTCTTTTCACAAATAGTTGTCTCCAAATGCAACGCTTACCATCTTTTATCATGACTCACCCAATGTTAGTTTGATCATTTATTTTCTTGATTATTTTGCTGGGCGTTATGAATGCTGTTGCCATCATTTCCTTAACTTAACTTTATCCTTAAATACATAAGATATGTGTGCAGGAGTCTGAGAAAGTTTCAAAACAAAAACATAAACGGCCTGATCTTAGGCAAATTGTCATCACTGTAACATTAGTTTATGACTCAAATGTTCGGAAAGGCTTATGTTTTTAATGTGAAAGTTTGATACCATTAGGAAAAAGTACACTCACGGATATTAATCAGAAACTGTTTACGCAATAAAAATTACATGAATTTATAGCATTTACCCGTCCGCCTGTATTGTGTGTGAAATACTAAATGTATGGTTGAAAGTTTTATTTCTAGGATTATCCATTCTAGCATTGTTTAGCTTGTTTTTTTCCCCCACAAAGACATACGGGTATTAAGGGCGGATAGATGTAAAAATTGGTTTGTAGCACTGCTGCTTTCGATAGTACATCGATACTATGGATGAATTACTATGGATCAACGCAAGTGGAGCGCGCAAAACGAATGAATGTGGCTAATGCCATACTAAATATAATAAAATTTTATAATAGTAGACTAAAAATTTTACCTGTAATAAAAAAATGGAGAACGAACTGCACTGCCTAAAGGTATATGTCTCACTTTAGGGTGGGTCATTTTTTTTTCTTTTTCTGATTTTATAATGCTAGCCCCCATAAAAATTGTGTTTTGGCACTAAAAATAAAATGCCAAAATTTTAATTATATGACACAACATCTTAGGCCTCCCCACGGGGGCCAACATTTCTATTTTGTTTTATTAATTTTAGCAAAAAACGTGCTAGTTGCCTATGCTCATCCAAAACTATTTTTTTCCGAAATTTATAATGCTATCCCAGTTAAAATTTAGGTTTTGGCATCCACAATGACGTGGTAAAGTCTGAATAATACGACTCAATTTCTTAGGCTTCCCCAAAGAGGCAAAAATTTCAGTTTTTTATCAATATTTTACAAAAAATATGTTAGCCGCTGATGTTATTCTATATTTTTTAAAAATAGAAACCAACCCAAACCGGCTCTAATTAACTCCTGTAGTACTGGTAGACCTTTGTTTTTAAATTTGCACAGATCTTGGCTAAAGTTTGAACAGAAAACAGTATATTACACGTTAGTTACTCGACTTTAAAGTTTATTTCGACTCAAACGGTAGGAGTATTTTTCTGTTTAAAATTCTAGATTTGATGAAGCCATCCCGAGCTGAGGTACCACAGACGCTGACCGAGGCTCCTGTCACTGAACTTCACAGTTCTTTCAACTGCTTGGGAGTGACAAGGTAGATTATTGAAGGGGTAGTTGCATCATGATTCTTCCTTCACCTTTTTTCTGTTTCTGTAGTTCATCATTTGCCAAACTGACAGTAAGTGGATCTTCAAAGAAAGTGCATTCTTGTCAGTTTATCATGTCGATGTAATCCTTACACTAGAAATTCAGTGGGGTATCGAAAACCTTCTGATGTTGCTTTTCTTGGAGTTCTCCTAACATTGAAAATACATGAAACGTGGTCCCGGTCATCACAGAGCATCACACTAAGAATATTTTCAAGGTTAGCGAAGTAATCATACGCTTGGAATACTTTTTGGAAAATTTTGTACATGTCCTCGTCGTGAAGCATTTTGAGAAACTAAGACTAATATGTAAGTTCTTTGGGCCATCATTACACTTTAGATTACATTTGATCTCTAGAGGCAGCAACTGGCACATTGGATTGTTTGTCAACTTCATTCAAATGAACAGCATGTACATCACCTAGTGGTGAACCTGTAGGGGAAAAATTCAGTGCCCCTGGATTTCCAGGACCAATTGGAAAAAATCTGCAATCTTGTCATCAACTAGCAATAGTTAAATTCAAAGCAGTTAAATCTGACATTCTTCCAGTAGATGCAAAAGATCTGAGCAAGGATCATTGCTATTTGAGAGATATTTGTCAGGCTGCGTCATGAGACTAATGCTCCCAGAGTCTGTCTAACCCGAATCCTGGAAAATTGTTAGCAAATATTATTCAGCATGAATACGCCAATTTCTCAGGCCTGGAAACATTCACCTCGTGACACAGCCTGATAAATATCTCTCAAATAGCACTGATCCATACTCAGATCTTTCGTATCTACTGGAAGAATGTCAGATTTAACTTCTTTGAATTTAACTATTGGTAGTTGATATCAAGATTGGTAGATTTTATAAAAGTGATCCAGAAAATCCTGAGGGCTCTGAAGTTTTCCCATCCAAGTTCTCCCTGAAATAAAATAAATACAGTTCATTTGAATGAAGTTGACAAACAATACAATGTACCAGTTACTGCTTCTAGAGATCAAATCTAATCTGAAGTGTAAAGATTTCCCAAAACACTTACATATTATTCTTAGTTTCTCAAAATGCTTCACGATGAGGACAAGGACATGTACAAAATTTTCCGAAAAGTAATCCAAGCGAATGCTTACTTCGGCAACCCTGAAAATATTCTTAGTGTGATTCTCTGTGATGACCGGGACCACGTTCAATAGCTCGCTGCATTTTCAATGTTAGCAGAACTCCAAAAACACACAGCATCAGAAAGTTTTCAATTCTCCCATTGAATTTCAAATGGAACGATTACACCGACATGATAAACTGGCAGGATTGCACTTTCGTTGAAGATCCACTTACTGTCAGTTTAATGTTAAACTACATAAACTGATAAAAGATGAAGAATCACGGTGGTCTTCCCCTTCAATAATGCTTTGTCTGCCTTGTCTGCCTTGTCACTCCCAAGCGGTTGAAAGAACTGTGAAGTTAGTGACAGGAGCCTCGGTCAGCATCTGTGGTACCTCAGCTCAGGATGGCTTCATCAAAGTTAGGATATTGGACAGAAAAATACTCTAACCATTTGAGTCGAAATAGAGTTTAAAGTCGAGTAACTAACGTGATATTATCCAACTCGGTGTAATCTACTGTGTTCTGTTCAAACTTTAGCCAAGATCTGTGCAAATTTAAAAAAAAAGGTCTACCAGTCTTACAGGAGTTAATTAAAGCCGATTTGGGTTGGTTTCTATTTTAAAACAAGTTTAGAGTAACATCAGCGGCAACCATTTATTTCCACAATGTGGAAAATGGGACGCAGGAAGGGATGGGTTGGTTAGGGTACACCAACAACTGCCCTGCATTAAAAGGATAACATAATACACTCTAGTTCAAATAAAAAATAGTTTTACATGCAACAGTTAAAATGAGAAATAGTTTTACATGCACTTAATTATGTGGGTAAGATCAGCATAGTTGTAATCGACATATTAGAAACATTTTATAAATCTTGCAAGAGCGGTCCTGTTCAGATGTTGTTTAAGAAGATGTAAGTTTGCAGAATCAACCACCTCCGATGATAAGCTGTTCCAGGGGTGCACCACATGATTTGAAAAAAAAAAATATTTTCTATATTCTCTTTTGAAAGGCGCAATGGTCAGTTTATGAGAGTGTCCTCTAGTGTAGCCGTTGCTACGAACCTCAAAGAAAAGCTTCTGGGAAGCCATAGATGTTGTGCCATATTATTCAGACTTCACTACGTTATTGTGCATGCCAAAACCTACGTTTTAAATGGGCTAGCATTATAAATTTTGAAAAAAAATTAATTTTGGAATATCCTACACAACCGGCACGTTTTTCGCTAAAATTAATAAAACACCGAAATTTTGGACCCCGTGGAGTGGCCTAAGATGTTGAGTCATATAATAAAAATTTTGACACTTTATTTTTATTGCCAAAGCACAACTTTTAAGAGGGCTAGCATTATAAAATTCGAAAGAGAAAAAATTAGAACCTCACCCTACCTCACATAAAACACATCAGACTGACTGATACAGAATACTCATGGTGGCAATAAGCTATTATAAAGCATGAATCATCGCTAATGGAGTGATCAGAGCAAAAGACGTAGCTAGTCATCTAAGGCAACGAGCTGCGTTGGGCACTAGCCCCAGCAGACAGAGGCACAGTACTAATATTACAACCTTGGATGAGACTAATAGACGAATGGAGCCATGATTCATGGACTGAAGTATTGCGAAAAACATGCACTACATTCTACTTGTATTCTTGATCATGTGATTCATATTTTTTGGTGGAACATCTGCCAGCAGAATACGAGTTGCAATATGAAATCTTTTAAGCGTAGATAGGAGACGGAGTATAGGCGAGTGAAAAATGTTCAAATTGTAGCTGCTTGGATGGTTGGCTCGTTAGTAGAAGGTTGGTTGTTCGTCTTCACTTCAGGAAATTATAGCCACAAATATGAGAAATATGTTGGAAGAAGCAAATTAATCCGAAATTTGTGTATATCTCTTCTCATCATCCGAAATGACTTCTGTGGCCCTCAAATAAGTGAAAAGCAAACCCCCCGCAATAATCAATGCAACAATCACACGACGATTCATGTCGTCAGACATTGTTTACCAAAATCCATTGTTGTGGAGCAAAACTTTGTCCGTTACAGTGCTTGCTTTTTTGCTTTTTAACTGTTCTCAGCAAATCATCAAGTCATCAAGAATAATCAATTTTTATTCGTCTACGTTTTAACAAGTGAAAATTCAATCATATAACACCCTTTTTTACGACACACTTGACGTTTTTGTTTGTTATTCAGTATACTTTTTTTACTGCCATGGCATTGCGCTACAAATTCTATCATTTCTAGCTGCCAATTTCGAGGCCGGCATAGGTTAGGTTGGTTTAAATCTATACCGTTTAGCTTAAACATGGATTCTTTCATTTCGCCCTTCAACAATTGGACTACTGACTCCTTTTAGCCCTAGTTTTGGATTTGACTTGGAATTGAATAGAGCCCAGAGGTATTAGGGGGTTTACAATGATGGCAGGAATAAAAATTCTTGACACAAGTTTTTTAGGTGCCATTGTTGTCTCTGCTATTGTTATTGTTTTCATAATAAATATATTGATATACAACTTTCTCCATAATTTTCAAATTTTTTAAGGAAGTAACTTTATTATTTTCTTAAGCTTTTTAGTTATGTTTTCTTTGGTACTTATTTTCTGTATTGTTTGTCCAAAATTAGAAATTGGAATTTTCAACTTGCAGAGCTTTTCAGGAACGTCCATCAACAATGGAATGGCGCCAGCAGTTAACAAGGAGCAAGTCAATAATTTGTTGTATTCAGTAACACTCAGTCAACACACGTAGTTTTGGGCAATATTATTGTATTACAAACAAAAACGTCAGGTATGCCGTAAAAAGAGGGTTATATGATTGAATTTTCACTTGTTAAAATGTACACGGATAAAAATTGATGATTTTTGATTCATATAATCAAATGTACAATTGAGAAAATTGCATCTCTTTAAGTGCTGTTGTGCTTTAGCTTTAAATATATGATTCGTAAAGCACAATAGCACTGAAACAGATGCAATTTTCTGAATTGTACATTTGATTATTTCAATTTAAAATCATCAATTTTTCTCCGTGTACGTTTTAACAAGTAAAAATTCAATCATATAACCCCCTTTTTTACGGCACACTTGACGTTTTTGTTTGTAATCAGTGTACTTTTTTTTCCAGCTATGGTGTTGCGCTGCGAAGCTTTATGCATGTAGTCGATTGTTGCTGGCCACTTTGAAACAATTCAACTCAGCTCTGAAAGCCTCCATCTGCGAAATAAATACGCTATTCTATCGTTTCTAGCTGCCAATTTCGAAGCTGACGTAGCTTAGTTTGGTTTAAATCTATATCGTTTAGCTTAAACACAGATTCTTTCTATCACTATTTTATTTTAGGCCATAGCTGAATGCTGTACGCCCCAACACTAAATACTACACACAAGATCTGGACAAGACAAAATAGTCCAACAACTACTACTACTACAACCAAGTCTGGACCACACGCACCAAAGAACCAGAGCACATCTATCTAGTATAGCACAAGCACACTACCAGACGCTAGACTTAGATCAGGAGCACCCTCATTTCGCCCTTCAACAATCAGTTTTTAGCAAAGACATAACACGTGCACGAAGAATGGAACTGGAGTTTGCTGAGTGGCATTGTTCCCTAATTACAATGGCTAAAACAATGTAAAACAATCAAAATGATCGTTCCCCCCATAACTCCGGAACGGCCTGACCAATCGGACAGTGGTCTCTGTGAGGATGAAGCCCAGGGACATTTCTGGCTTAGATCATGTTTCTGATTTTAGGTAGGTGCAGTAGTTTATTCTGACACCGTGTCACACAAGATCCAGAACAACAACAGCAAGAAATGAACATTTTCAAATTACGTGTGGCTTTGTACTTTTACTCTTGCACGGAATTGCATAAAGTTTGGTATAAAGGCTCTTCCGTACCTGTCTACTATGTGGTCAAGCTCGGTCGAAATATATTGAATAGGAACGGAGAAATTAATAGTTTTAATTATGCTGGAGCGAGGACTTCAATCATACATACAGGGTGATTCAGAAAGGATGGACCAGTCCCCACCGTTTCTCCTCTATGTGCACTATCGAAATGGCATTACGCGGATGTGTAGTATGGTGGGGGAGCCATCTGCACACGTAATCATGGCTCACCTTGCACCATCCGTTCAAGGTCATCACGACACTAACTTCTACACCGTACTTCCTACGATACCAGTGTAAATTGGAAAGTTGTAGCGAATCGTGAGCCAAAGCTAAAGCAAAAAACAGTATGAAAATCGGACCATTAGGGTTGGAGTTATCCTTCAAACAAGTTAGGCTTAATAGCTTCACTGCATGTCTTCAGGATGTCTAGCAGAGAATGCGCCATACCAATGCAAGATACAGAAAGAGGTTTTCTTACCTAGGCAGAAACGAGTGGTGTGGTTTCCACAAAATTGGAAAGGGGTTTCCTGAGGCATGCATACGTTCATGCATGCATCGTGCACATGGGGGAGAAACGGTGGGCACTGGTCCATCCTAACTGACTCACCCAGTACACACGGCCTGTTTTAAATTTTGTCCTTTTCATCTATTCAGACTGCTCAATGGCAAAGGCCTCAATCTTCAATTCTAAACATTGTCAGTTCAAATCAAGTCTCTGCCATGAAAGTGGTACCAAAGTTAGACAGTATTAGGTATCACCAGGTAGATAATGCTGAACACAACTGCCTTTTTTAAACCACGAGAACAGTTTACTTCATAAGAAATAATTAAAATTGAACATTTATTTTGCTTCTGAAATTTTGCTCAATGAAAGAAGGGGTTGAGTTTTTCTCTTCTCAATTTGCTCAAACTAGGGAAATAAACTAAACTTAGAACTTGACATTGGATTCAAAGAGAATATTAAACAAGATACAAAACATTCGGAGAAACGAAACTGATAAGAAGACAAGTAAGTATACTCCTATCTTATTTTATAAAATATTACAAAAATTACAAATATACAGATTATACAAAATTAAACCAACAAAAAACAAGCGGCTACAGCGACTACCTAGTCGCATCCGGTCTTTTGTAAAGACTACCAATAGTGAGGCACACTTCTCTATAACGCATTGCAACAGCTATCTCTATTATAAAATCTAAAACCAGTAACCATCAGAATTACCCGTTAAAATGTATTAGCTTTAAAGCTTATTTTACATTTTAGGCGTTAATTTACAACTTTAATTTCGTAAGTAGCAACTAACGGAGGTTTGGATTGTATACAGTAAGCTATTCATTATTGCAACATGGTATGCCTCCGAGTACACAGTAACAGTGTTAGAACGTAATGCGCAATGTAGCCTCTATAGATCAGTGGTAGTAGGGAAGGGACAGTAGAAACGCTGTCGAGAAAGCCAGCAGCGACTCGTACCATCTTGACGATGCCATAGTAACGTGATTTTAGACCTAATTTTCATTTTTTAGGCCTAATTTTTTTAACGGGAGTTTTCGTTTCTTAAGTAGCAGATAGGCCTAATGGAGAATTTGATTCGACCGTAAGCCTATTCATTCATGCAACAATGCGACAAGACTCTTTTAAACGAAGCTAAAATTTTTTTGTTTTTACGGCTGCGTTAACACAAATCCTTAGGATTTCAATTCGACGATGAAATGTTATTCTTTAATTTAGTTACGTCGAAGAAGTCTATTAGCTATAAGGAGGTAACGATGTTTTAATTTGCCATGTTATTTAACTAACTTTTGACGCTAAATCTAACGTTGTAAACAGTGGTCGTCTCTATCTGGTACCATTGCGAAATTTAAAAAAGCGACGGACGGACGGACAAAGTCGTTGCAATAGTCTTCTCAGCCGGTACGACTGTACAGAAAACTAAAAAGGAAGTGTGCGTGGTTTGTGTTTATCTGAATCACATTAATTTCATGTTAATTGTATTTAAATATAGACAATATCAAAAATGCAATATTCCGGTAACCTAACACAAAGAAGTAAATCCCTTTTTGTGTTGAGGTGTCAAAATGTTTGGACGCCGCTGATGTGTAGACTAGAAGGCTGTGTGTTGTATTCGTGGGTCTGTTTTTCACGTATCCTATGCTTAATTCAATTGACACACTTAGTCAATAGTAGTATAGTACATTCAAAGCCATCGTCCGTTGTTGAAGCTAACTGAGGTAAAAAATGCATTGATTACTACTTCTGACCCACTGAGAACACTGACACATCAGTCTGTAGCAGCTATAGGGCAAGAAGACAACGCATTTATAATTTACGCAATTTATTATTTTTAAACCATACAACATTTTTGAAATGAATATTCGTATATTTGTTAATACTTTGACTGAATGATTTAGATCTCGTTGTTTCTGGCTTAAATTCCATTAACTCACGTTCAAGTTTCTGAATTTAAGTCAGAAATAAAAGGATCTAAATATATTTATACAGTTTACATATATATTTCATTGTGGGTTTACTAACAAACGTTTAAATGCCAAGGCTTAACTTTTGAAAAAGAAATGATGCAAGAATGGACGTTTGTTTTTATTCTGTGCTATCCTCAACTGAAGGGGTTTTTGTATCTTCTCAACCCAGAATTGGTAAAGGTCTTCTTTGCTCGTTTCATACGAGGCTGTCGTTATAGGATTATCAATATGATAAACGGCTAACTTTTCTTTAGTCGACAGGTTCCACTTGATTGGAAGAAGTTCACTGGTATGCGGTGTTGGTTCTCTAAAACAAGAAATATTTTGATGAAAAATATACCATATTGTGAAAATAACAGCTCTAATCATACATAGATGCTAATAACGTTGATAAAAAAAGTGGAGCACAATCATATCAACAAAAGCGTAACTGGTGAATCACGTTAGTCTACCTTGCTCGCAATTATGTAAAATGCATGTAAACTGCCAAGGAGCCAGTGTTACAAATTTAACTAGTAGTAGGTTTTCTCTAATATTATTTCATAGTACATGTTATTGATTGGCAGTGGCAACACTAACGGGTGAGAGGTCGTGGAGGAAATGAAGGAAGGTGAGGGAAAGTCCTTTCCAAGAACGAGGCGAGGGAGTGTAAAAGTCTGCAAAAAAAAAATTATTTGCGTATACAAATGCAGGCACTAATCGTAGGCCTATCATACGGCTGTCAATATAGCTTCATTTTTGGATACATACAGCGACGAAGATGTGCCTATACCTTTGTGGAGTATAAATACAAATAATAATTAGAAACCATAGTCAATAACAGCAGTAGCACTACAGCAACGCCGATGTTTCCGAATGTTTCGTTGCTACTTCAATGATTTAAAAAGTGCGGGCCCGCAGTTCAAAAAAAAATTGGTAAACCATTGTTTCTTCTGGGTCAATAACTCGGAAAAGGGGTATTCCACCATGATATATTAACCTTTACTGTTAAAAATATCACTGCGGGCAGTTTTCATTTCATTGATTGTGTATCTCAATTTTGGGTGACGTTTTAATTCAAAGGCCAAATGACCTAACTAAAATCCCAAAAGTCGTTAATGAAGGTATTATACAGAGTAGGATCCAGAAGCGAGCCCTGTGGAACAACAAAAGTTATTGACAACCAATAAGGTGGAACGTGACACGAAATCTGCTGTTAAAGAGATAACTAGAACACCGGTGAAAGGCAGGGTGGCAGGTTGAAATGATGAAGGTTGGAAAGAAAGATTGTACTCTCCTAGTAGGTAGCCTTATTGCGTGGTGTTCCCCCAGCAGAGTGACGACAAGTACACACTTAATGCAAGCACTGGAATGGACGTGTTTATTATGGCTGAACAGCCTTTTATAACACGTGGTCATGTGACCAATGCAATGCTCACATCTATGGGGATCAATACATATCAATAGTTAAGTGTGGCACACTAATCTAACACTATTAGTAGGTTAGTCTAGGCCGGGTTAACAACAGGGAACTAAGGATTGCTAAATACTGTGGTGCCACAAGTGACGACACAACAAAGATCATCAGGTCATCAGTGACAAAGACTCTTTAAAGTCTAATTAGATTACATCACGGGAATGATTGTTGTCAAGAGCAGAAGCCTACTAACCATTATGTGCAAGAAGATTCGTTAAGCAAGATTTGTCATTACCAATCTGCGTTGTGAAAAATTAATAAATTAGCATCAATCAAGAGATGAATAAGAAAATTTGCAACGGGTTTGCAGACATCACCAGTAGGTGATAAAATACAAATCTGGTGGTAAGTCACCACAGAGGCAGTAAGAGCCCCCTCCTCACCAATTTGTGAAGAGTAACAATGAATTCTTCTTTTCAAGAAGTTGGGAAAACATCAGTCTGAAGTGAATTTGCAGAAGATAAAATAGAAGTTTAATTAGAGATGTAGCACATTTTTTAGTAATGTTGTCCTGCATAGTGCTTCGGTTAAGAAAAAAAAGAAGCAAAATTGTCGTCAAAAAATCGTTGATTGGCTTTGAAAGTAGAGGTCGTGGAAGGAGTGAAAACAGAATGGAAATAGTGGCCAAGTTCATGAACAATCAGAGTTATTACGGATAATGTTATTGTTTAATATAATAGAGAATATTTGTTTGCCGTGAGGTTAGGATCTTGTTTCTAACTAATGAAATTGAACAGCCTTATACTTGTCCGAATAACGCTTTTTTCGACTGATAAGCTTGTTAATGTCTCCATAGTCTGTTCCACATTACGTTTGTGGGAAACTGACTGTATGACGCCACGTTTCCTTGCACTACGAGTGCAAAACACGTGTCGCTATCACACTCGTAGTCTCTACGCTGTTACTGCTACAGCCTACGAGTGGGATATTTACATGATTTTGCATTCGTAGTGCATTCGTAGTGCATTTTGCATTCGGAAAGGTGGCGTCATACAGTCAGTTTCCTGCAAACGTAATGTGGAACCGACTATAGGAAACCATGGTTTCTTATTTTTGTTAAGAGAAGGCTGATTATTTGGAATGCAGTTGTGACAGATGGTTAGGGGACATCACTCTAACAATTCTAAAGCTTCCTAACAGTTGAAATGTAAGAAGTCCTCCTACCACTCAATACATCTGATGAGTACTGATTATCAGTGTTGAGTCTAACTTTGAACAAATTAAACCTGGCACTGACATTGCATTTCAATTGTGTATGAAAGTGCAAAACGAAAAAAAATAGAACAATGATCATTTTTGCCAGTAGTGGGTAAATAATCAATAGATTGTACCAGTGTTACGAGTTTGTCCTTGTCTGAACTTGGTTGGGAAAATGACCTTTTAAAACTAAATAATCAACGTTCATTGCAGATATAAAAACCAGTGACGGAGAATCATCTAATACAGAGAAAAAATGTAATTAATTCCCTGTAATTTAGGAAAATTAGTCACAGTGAAAATCATGTGGGTTAAAGTTATTGAACGATCTGATTTGTATTGTTATACTCCATTAGCAACGTTGCATTTGTTACAACATAAACTTTGATGCCATACCTAAGGTGTGATTGTGTCACAGCAAAAATAGACAATAATTGACAAATTTCAGTGACAACCTTGATTTTGCCATTGTAGTATGTTTGGATATGGGAATGACTTCTCGTTCTGGCTGTTAAATTTACTATTGAACGAAGTATTAACGTTCGACTTAATGAAAAGCCAAAAGGTTGGTTACTTACCCGTGGATAGCAAAATTTTTCCAGAGGGCAAGGTATACGTCACTAATTTTCTTATCTTCCTTATTAGGTTTCAACTGTCCGTAAAGCGGACCATCAAACATTAGAAAATTGTCGTCGGCGTGTGCTACTCCTGGGGAATAAAAATGCAAAAAAAAATCTTTCAAATTTCCATAACTGATGATTCTTTGACTTATGCATATCTTCCACTTGTAAGTGGTAAAATAGTGAATCATGCAAAACTGTTCATCCAACTACCTAGTCAAAGTATCTCAAATTTCCAGTTGACGATGCAGATTAATAGAAAAAAAAATTAACCTAAAAGAAAAACTGAACTATGAAATGAAACCAAGTATTAAGCTAACCAGACCATCACAGATTTTGTATGGGGAAATTGGCCACCGAAGCTACAGAATATTCACAGCAAAATACAATATGTTTCTTGTAGTACACTCTTTACTTACGACTTTATCCGACAGAAACGTAACCCCAATTGCCATGAAATCTGAGCTAAACATACGTTGCACAACATACCTTCATACTAATTTGGTATTGTAACGTATTTAAATTTTGATGTTTCCAGAATCAGTATTTCTCATAAAACTTTGGAGTCATTCTGTATAAAGCAATCATACCAATAACCCTATTAAATAGCTTATACTTATACCTTAACATGGCCTAAATACCTTACGTGTGGCATTATAGAACTGGACAAAAAGAACACAACTTATTAAACCATTGAATAAGAATATGAAAACAATAATAAGTAAATTGCAGTCTACTAATAACAATTATTTGAAAAATAATTGACAAAGTGCATTAAGTGTTACAGGGCAATTTCTTAAATTTTCTCTTGTATGTTGCAACACTAGGCATGTTTGAACACTCGTACAAAAGAACATTTGAAAAATGTTACATTAAAGCATTATAGTATACAACGTTAAAGAACAAATTTAAGATTTATTCCTTTTGGCACCATTTCTCGTAGCTAATGTTGTTGGGAAATAGTTCAACTACTATTAATTCGTACGCGTGTATATTTTACTTTTTCCCCAACCACACATTTGACCACATAAGATAAAAATACGACATGTGGTAAATATAGAATAATTATTACGTAAATTGTTGATGAGTTTAAAGTGTTGCTTGACGACGGCATCTTGTGGAAGGAAAGCTACCAAAAGCTAGGATTCTTGTGTTCTGTCATAATGAATCTACAACTTCTGTGACCAACGATTTCGATTATCTGATATTAGTGTTTAAAAACGTCACTTTATAATAACATTGCAATATAAATCTCTTGAAGTGTTCATTAACTTTTCAATCGCTCTCTTTTGATGAATTTTTTTGGGTTAATGTGATCATCTTTGTTTATTGTAGCAGTTGGGTTCTTAATAACACTATGAACTAAAATGGTAAGATCGTCTTCTAGGATAAATTTCTCTGCTTATAAAAGCCACGCAAAATGTTACATTTTCCTTTGAAGGAGGTCATGGTCGGGTACAGCCAAAACGTACACTGATTGATTGTTGGTGAAACTCTGTAACATCCACTAAATAAATGACACATTAAATCAAAACCTCTTGACAATATCTTGAAAATTATTGACGGCTTTTAAGTGTATAGGTCTAACGGCCGATAAATCTGTTGGATGTTTATACAAAATGAAATGAAAGGTAGAGTGGTCTTACATAATTGTTTCAGTCTAAACATATCGAAGGTCATCACGGTTCGTGAGAAATAACTAACTAATTGGTGCATAATTGAGTTCTGCAGATAACTACGCAGCCTAGCTAGTTACACATGTGTTTTCCGTTATGTTGTTGTAGGATCTGGTTGTTAAAGCATCGTATGGAAGCAGGCTACCTCGTAGTTAACGGAGGCGACATCATTTCGCGCAAGTCAGGCATGCAGATGCATTCATTACATTCCAAGGCAGACAGTGAACGGTACTTGCGCTGTTGTTTTATTAATAATGATGAGGATGCTACCCATGTGACTTGAATTGACGTACGCAATCTATGAGTGATTCATCATAGCAGAATGACGGGCGTGTAGAAGCGCTCACTTGTGTCGTTCATGAAGTGCTCGGGCCCACTACGGTTTTAGAGAGGGTTCCTTTAGTGCTGCTCTTTTACCGCTACTGCTAAAACTAGGGCTAAAACCATAATACCTCCGAAATCTGCGAACTCGTTTTTGGCATATGCCAGAGTTCTTTTCTCATGAAATATCAACCAAATCATAACACAATTTTGAACACTGCTGTGTTTCAAACAAGCAGACTCAAACAAACAGACACAAAATCCAAATTCAGTCGAATTATAAGGCCTCATTTTGCTCGGCCAACAAGATCCAGTAAGGCATTATAGTTAGTTACATGCAATGCAGTTTAAAGTCGTGATATCAAATGCCAAGGTAATATTACCGAGTAAGTAGTTCGAATGTCAAATGAGCAAATTTTAATGAATTTTCAAAACTTTAAGGATTTGTGTGAATTTAAGATTTTGGGGGTGGGGGGAGGTTTGTCATTTTTAGTATGTAGGATAGGAAAAGCCGAAAAGAGATTTTTTTTGGGGGGCGGGGGTATTACAAGACGATACAGAAAGGTTGTACAAACTTACGGAAATACCACGCCAACAGTAGTTTTGCGTGGGTCTTAATCTTACTTTATTGGTATATCTACCGAATTCGTATTATTTAGCAAATAGCTGATCCCAATGTAGCAGACGTCAAACTACCAGGGAGCCACTGCCCCATCTGTGTTGGCAATTGTTTCTGTTTGGACCTGGCGATTGATAGCCCACAGTTTGTTGTTTGTTCCTGACTGTCATTACTAATTGATATTACTTTTCGCATTATCGGCCGCTTAGCCTTTTTTACTGCAACCGTGCAAAGAACGAACATGCTCCCTTTTTTTCATTGCTGCCGTGAAGAGAATAAATATGCTCTCTTTGTTGCATTAATTTGCCCCTGTTATGACTGCTTTCCCCGTCTGCGTCGCATCACCTTCGCCGGTACACGGGCATAAACTAAATATATCGAGATAAAGATGGAAAAAGCAAAAATTATTGTTTTGTGCTGATGTTGTCGTGCTCCGTACTCGCTTGTTCACTGTTGTAAGCAAAACTATGTTGTTGCAACCTATGTTGTAAGCAAATTAAATTGTTACAATGTTTAGCTACAGAAGGTTTTGGAACTCCAATTCTGCATGGATCCCCATTAGAACGTTTTACTTTGGCCACTTTCTGCCTAAGCGTTCGTCCGTGGGTGTGAGGTGGTCTGACCTTGTGTGAATACAAGATACCAGTCGAGTCCCAGTCTTGGAAGTTGTTTATTCTTTTTTTTCTCAGATCTGTGTTTTTTCTTTCTCAGATCTGTATTCGCACAGGGCCCCAGTGGTAACATGTCAGTGTGGAGTGCTACTTAATTTGGCTATAGAAAATAATCTACAGTCTCAATAGGTATACAAAAAGCGCATTTTATTTTTGGGGGGATCCGGGTTTTTGTTTCGCGGGGGGGTGGGGGGTGATCGATCAGTCTTTAATGTAGTTTGAATTGTTTAGATAACTGCATTGTTAGACGCTAAACAAACCTGCATCGGCTATTTATTTAAAACTAGTAGAAAGCCCGAACTAAGCTTGGGAAGAAGCCTGAGTGCATGAGGTCACAAACTCCCGTAAAACAACGGGCTCCACTAGCTACGCAGCCTTACAAAATAAGAAACCAAAGCAACACGGATTCTACAAACCTCGACCACATCGGATTTAACCTTAGCTATAATATACTATGTTCACCGAAATGGTAGGCGAAATTTGAAAGCACTGTTTAAAACCTATTGTTTTCTTCAGTGGCATGACTCCTTTTTCGTAGGTCTTGAATTACTAATGTCTTCTCCCCGTCTCCGCATTACACTGGCATGCCAAGCGATAAGCCCGCAACAACGATTGTGCATGTAGCGATTGTTATTCAACTAACTTTGAAACATTTTAACTCCCTTCTGAAAGCCCGCATCTACGAAATAAATACGCCTTTCTATAGTATTGTAGTCAACTGTTATATGCCTTTGAAGGAATTGTTCGAAACCCATTGTTAACATTTTTGTTTTATCATAATCATAATTTTGTTGAGCCTAGCAAATTATGATATTAAATAATATATATATCGGTTTAATTATTAGGTTACCGTTCACAAGAAATGCAGTACGAATTATTTAGTATTACCTTGTTGGGATAACTTACCTTTTAAATCTGATCCTGATAGCTCGCTAAAACCAAAGCTTGGATCGTAATCCAGTCTGTAGGTATAAGTTGGAAGTCTATGCTTTGCTCTTAGGGCAACTGTCTCGTAATTGGGCATTCTGAACATTGCGTGGGTTATCATCTGCACGTAAAAGAAAAATTGAGTAAATATTTTAGGCCTACGAAATTGAATTGGCATGTTAATAAACAATACACAAGATGTATTAAAGTGGAGCCCGACAAGTACAACTAGTGACATAAAACAGTCAAGTAAAATGAGACGTTTCGGAATGACCAAATATGCCGTTGTCAAACAATTAAATAAAAGTAGCCACAAAATTGCGGAAAATCTACTGCAGTACCACCGGTAACGTGTATGAAGTGGCGTCCTGAATAGAGCCATTCATATTACGAGGTAGCAACCTCCATGTCGAGTGTACTTGTTACGCTAAGGGTTCTCTCACATAAATTGCCTCAACTTGAAGTTAACCAACTTTTCTCCATCTTTGGACTATGCTGAATAAAAAACGTCCACTAAATAACTTACACTGGCCCATTCTACAAAACGTCCTCTAAACATCTTACACTGATACTATGTTAAAAAAAGTGTTCCGTTAACTAAGAGTCACTGTGCGAAGTCAAGGGATAAGGAGCTACTAATAAAAATGTTACTCTCGATATTTTTCACAAGCGGTTTGGAAGACATACTGAATTTAAAAAAAATGTTTCATACATAAAAAAAAAGGGTCCTATAATGTCAAAAACTTAACATATATGATAAGTATAAAACAACACAACTACTGGTTGTATACTAGCAAACCGCCCAATGCTTTTATCAAAATTACATGTGACGCCAGAATATACAGCTGAACTACACATTATGGAGTATTTCCCTATGTATTCACGTTGCACTTACAGTCGAAATGGCATGACATACCACCTGAAAACACGCTGAACATCATTCAAATAAATGTTCTGTACTTTGGCAAGATGACCTCAGGTAGTTTAGTGGTTTATTTAGCAAATTTCCTAAGACACAACCTTCACCAGTCACATGAAGTACACTGAATAAAATATACACAGACGTCACAATCTATCAGCACTACCACTGACGCATCATAGGTTCTTATTTTGTAAAGCTTCATTGGAGCTCTCAAAACGTTTTGCGAATAGTAGTGGTGGACGACAGCATTTACGGAATCTTATCTAGCACCATTTTTTTGCTTAACAAGGGAAGCGTGGTGAAGAACGTTTGTGAATAATTCAGTAAAATACTTTTAGGAGGAGAAAGGCCCCGTGGGACACTGTGGCAGGTACATCCTAGATAAATTGGCCCTTTCCTATCTGATATCACCTTAGTAGTTGAGTAGGATTATTAATTCGAATATTGCTTTTTTTTTAAACCAGTATAAGTTGGCATCCCAGCTTGATGAGTATTTTTAGAATTGGTAATACCACTCTTGTTCATGAGTTATATCTGAACTATAATTACAAAAGTATTGGAATTACAAAAGTATTTGACGGTGTAACTTGGACATTAAATTGACACCAGAAATACGGATTTATCTTTAAGTTATTTGGAATATATGGAATGAAAACTTTTGCACCATTTTGTAAATTTCTGTTTTAAAATAAATGGTAGGTGCCCATTCTGGTAAGTTCTTCACTACAGGATTAATACAGCAAGTAGCCTGTAAATGCATTAAAGTTTAATACTGACGATAAGAATCTGTCATGTCTGACAGTCAGAGTAGTATGAGCTACGACCGAGCTCTCACAGCACATATGGGATCTATTTTAGTATACTCTAACAACTTCTCAGCCATTCTGATACCTCACTGTTTCCTTTTGCGGGGGGTTGACCCTCATGAATGTTATTGGTGTCGGCGGCCACTTACGGTCCGCCACTTACTTGTTGATTGTCGCCATCTTGATGGTGTTCGTCGTCGTTTCCATCTTCCGCATGACATTGCGCGTCAGTTGGGCGATAAGTCTGTCCTCCTGTCCGGTGTTTTTCAATTTTTGCAGGAGGTACAGATGTATGACAAGATTTAGATTAGGGGTTTGAATAACATCTCTGTAATGTGTGGTGCAGTGGCAACCCGGACCACTGCACTGTGACTGAGGTTGGCGCTAATGACCAAGTTGTCGACGCGCCATTAAGCCTCAATTCCGCCCGC
>JAHWFP010226295.1:48619-60020 GCA_023313725.1 Lithobius niger
GCTGAATTAACAAAGGTTTGAATAAGTAATCTCTTCTAATTCCTTCTTGAAGATTTATTAAGAAACACTATTGTTAAGAATATTTTGCATTGTCCTCTGAAGTAAAGGAATGATGACGTTCAACAAAAACATTGCATGCATTAAAGCATGAGAAGCACAAAGAAAAGTGTTGTCGTTTTATCGACAGTATTTCTCGGGTTGGGCCACACCTTTCTTCTTTCTGCTGCCAAAGTTATACTAAAGTTAAACACCGAGGTTGTTTTGGACAAACAACCTTATCTCTCGTAGTGTTTCTACTTCCTAAGTTATTCAGGAACGCTATTGTTTGTGTTTTTTTTTTTGCATTTTCTTCTGAAATCAAAAAAATGCAGAGTTTCTACAAAAGCAACACAGTTGACGCATCCCGAGCAAAAAAAGATCAATTATAAATGCATGTGAAAAAAATGTTACACAACAATAATTGAACAGAAAATAAAAACGCATCATCCATAGGCATGTTAACTGAATTTTTCAGGGTCACTGTGTGGTGAAAATTAAAGAAATCATATCTTAATTAGCATCCTTGCTCTTTTGAAGTGTTTTGAACAAATATGGACTTAATTTACAATAAATTATAAAACGCATAAGACAAATGCTTAATAAACGATGGACTTTTTCCATCCACTGAACTCAGATAGCACATAGGATAACATAGCCATAGAATAACATAGGATTACATACGTGTAACCATTACTAAGCAGCGTCAACGCCAAGTGTTCAGTGTACAAAGTTGGGTACGGATGCCAATCGAAATACACAGCTAACAAGAACCTCTTGCAGTTTGTATGAGTGTGTTGCGCATCAAATCAAAATTATGCGTTGTGACATATAGAGTCTACATACATTCTATACAAGGTACATTAAAAATACTTTCCATACCTTCAGAAAAGCAGCTCTCACATCTAAGGCATTGCTTAAATTCACAGATGTCAAGTACTTATCGACGAAAACTTTAGCAATATCGAGAGAGTTTCCAGAACCATCTAGAATTTTATTAATAACTTGCGCCATTACTTCTTTCGACGTCAAGTTTGCCTCTGGGTGATCTCTACGAATGTCTAAAGAATAAAGTGAAAGAAACCAAAAAAGATTACATGATAAGTGTAATGCTATATAGACGTAATTCACCCAAAACACTCATTATATATATGAAAAGCCACCATGTTTTCAAAAAGAGTCTTCCTTAGAAAGTAGTGATATCGTTCCCAAAATAAATTTCTGCCAAAATTAGCCAAAATAACCAAACTCCTTCCCGCCTTTCTCCCTTGTTTTATTTTAGCCATAGGACATAAGCCATAAGCAACTTTTTATGTTCGTCCCCAGAATGTTCAGAGTAGTGTGTAATAACAATTTAATACTAAGAACGATATAAGAAGATGAGCACAAGAACGTTCTAAGCATTACAATTTACTAAGTTTTATAAGCTTGACTACGTTGAAGAATTGATGTATAATCGCAATTCGGTAGATGTAAGTTATGAAGGCGCCATGCACTACTGTATCTAAGCAACAGCCCAATATTTTTCAATATCTGGCTGAAAATTTTAAAAAGCAATAAAAAAATCGAAATTGATGACTTCATCGTAAGCTATTTTACATTGAGTCAGTCAAATTCTTTACCTCTTGTTCTTCATGTACTCATTGTCCCACTTAGAAGCATTAGCAAAGGGAAATACCAATCTTATGTGACGGTACGTCGTATGTGTAATTTTTTCATTAATGTCATTCTAGCTGACATGAATAAATGACATATAACAGCTACAATTACAAAACATGTATTCCGTCTTTCCTTGGTAACTCCACTTACAAGTTGATATAGGAATACACGAAAATCTAGGAATAAAGAACTCCAACAGCCTCTGTATAGAGTATAAAGTTTAGTTTTTGTCCAGATTTGTATCTTTGCTCACCAATTTAACACTTAGCTAATTTATATTAATAACTATTTGAAGTGTAGATTAGAGTGCGTACAATAAGTTGGCTTTTAACCTATTTTATTACTAACTTGGTGCTTTTTACGGTACATGTACACTCGAGTTGGCATCAGAGTCTTGTCAGATCCGAATATTATTTGACGCTGAGCATCATCATACACAATGCGCTATTTAAATTTCCAATAGGTACATTCTGAAGCACAAATATATGATGTGTTGCCAGCTATAATACGTGATGTGTAGGCACAGAGCCTTAGTACTGTACAACAATCGCCGGTTTTAATGGAATTCTTAATATACGATGGTATTTTATTTAAGAACCTACCTCTTTGTGCTCAATCAATATTACAAATAAACTGTGGTACAAGATCTCAAACTCAATTACACCACATAAAACCTACCATCATAAAACGATACTGATTCATCCTTGGTAGAGCCAGTTATAAGCGTGACTTTAGTTGGGAATTTGCCACTTTTCACGATATCCCTTGGTGAATGCACCAGGAACTTTCCGTCAAGTGATGGCGAAAATCCTATGGTATTCATCAGCCCTGCTTTCTGTGAGAGAGTGTAAGAAAAAATCAAACAAGGGGAATAACATCGTGGGAAATAATCATTTTGTGCACAATAACTATATAGAGCAGTGACACGACGTAGTATTATTGTATACAACTCTATGCTGGAGACTTAATGGGTTAGCTGCAAGGGGCACTGCAGAGAGAAACAGAAGGGCGTGATACTGACGCCGATGCTGTGAAGAGTGATTTCTTAGACCTAAAACACGCGATTTTTGTTGTTGGAGAAAACAACGTTATTTTAAGCCTAAGAAATCCGCTCTTCCGTCAAGTTTTTCCCTCCATTTTTATGTAGTGCACCTTGTAGTTATGCCCTCCAAAACCCATACTGGTGCCAATTTGGTGCCAATATGGCGGCAAATGTCACTGCTCTATAGAGAGTGGAAGTAATGACATTTGCTGTTTACCTAATATTTATCAAACAAGGATCGGGATAGGAAAGTTTAGTGGATCACTCAAAAATAGTAAGTTGCTACGATTTAGATAAAAAAAAAAACCCGGAAATTCAATGACGGGTTAGATTTCACCCAGCCGAGAAAGTATGTCTATATGGATTTTAGGAAACACGAACAAGTTAGTGTCTTCGTCATAAGCAAAGAATTAGCAATTTCACCTGATTGCAGTAAACCTAAAAATGACCTGTACTCGGTTCCCTACACTGGATGTAATGCCTGCTGTCGTTATGTCCATCAGCATTGTTAGGGCACTTGTGGGGTGTGAAGACACAAATTATTATGGTTAATCATTGTGGCCTATATAGAGCTCTGCTTATTGATGTGACACCCATCAGAACGACATGTCCTATGCCCAATGGACTCATGGGACAGCTGACGCCCATTTCAGCAAATATATTATTTAGTAAAATTCAGAAATACATTAATGTAGGCTACACATTTGAACCATTTTCTACATATTTACAAATTTAGACAAAAAGGTGAAGAGTTTACAAAAAAAACACAAACGTTGCCCTTTTCGTCTGATATGAATCTAAAAAAACTGGTTGATGTGGGATCGAAAAAGCTGAAAAATGCGTGACTTGTTAATGTGGTATTTTTTGTTAATAGCAGGCACACTGACCTCTTTACTTACAGTACAATGGTCATTTGCACGTAGCCTGTAGCCTTTGCACAGAGCTGATGTTCTTGACAGATTACCCTTAACAATGGTTTTAGCATGGAATTAGCTCGTTTTGCTCACTCAAGTTAAGCTGACAGTGAGGTTAATTTTTGTTATCTGTTATCATATCAAAAACCAAAACTGGTAAAAGTGGCCGCCAAGTTCCGAATGGTTCAGTCCTTCAAAGGAGTGATATCAACACACCAAAACATTCGCCAAGTTAATCGCACCGTTTATAGTTCGAAGATTAAATGAAAACTAGAACATTGCTACTTTCGGTAGCAATGTTAAATCTTTCATTTAACGTCTGAAGTATTATTTGGTGCGATTAAGTTGGCGAATGTTTTGGTGTGTTGATATCACTCCTTTGAAGGGCCGAACCATTCGGAATTGGTGGCCTCTTTTACTAGCTTTGGTTTTTGATATGATATCAGTCCTTTTTTTAAATTGTGTATTAGACTCAACTCCATACCGTGCAGATGTGTAATAAAGTCGCACGCCAACAAGAAATTGGTTTTCAACACTTTGCTATTACCTCTTGCCTAGAGGCCGAACCATTCTCAACTTAGTCAGCGCTTTATAAGTTTTCGGTTTGGTTTTAATTTTGTTGTAATTTGCTTTATTTCGTTAATTTTGGTGTGTTGATATCACTCCTTTGAAGGGCAGGACAACTCTCAACTTGGTGGCCTGTTCACCAGTTTTGGCTTTGTTTATTTTGCTTTGTTTTTACAGTTGGTTTATTTTTCATGAATTGTATGTGAATACAACTTCTTTGACATGGTTGTTGAGATTTATTGTGCTACACTAGTGTGTGTCTAGGCACGCACGTCAGTATACACGTTGTTATTGTCCGAATTTTGGCCGTATAATGAGAGACGATGCCGACAATACTAACAATGGTTATAACAATATTTCGTACTTACGCGCCATCCCACGCCATCCCCGTTACACCCCTAGGCTCCAAACTATAAAAGGTACGCAGTTCGTATCGTACTGCAGCCATTCGTCCAATTTCATAGCTGGAAGCCTTCCCGTTGTCTCGGTATCGATGAATAATCACCCTATGGAAATTAACATGGGGATGAGCGGACTAGAATTAGCTAGCTGGCTAGTAGCTAGTTACACATTTACAACGTTATTGAGGGTCAAATTTTGCATTGAAAGCAGCTTAGCTGGCAATCGAACACGAGTTTATTTTTGTAAGGTGGGTCATTCCTCTTGATTTCAACACAATGTAAGCTTTTGTACCTCATTATTATTTATGCAAGCACCAGAAATGTGCCCAACTATGCTTCAGGATATAAGACACTGACGCTATGGCGTGGCGCTACAATGGTTTACAACCTCGACAATTGAATTGATGTGATGTTTGTTATGATGATTGTTGCCTAACTTTGCACGACACACTAGCGTGTGTCTAGATTCGGCATGTCTTTTCTACATTTTTTTTACTTGAGTGCATTACTATTCACACATAATGTATGTAGCTAGCTGGTCGAATTTTTCCAATTACAGCAATGGCAAGGTTTGGCCTCTTTAGGAAAGAGGTGTAACGAACTCTGATACAATATTCTCTATCAGTGCCATTGCACAGTCACAATTATTTTTTTGCCATTGTGGGTGTCTTTTTGCCGGTCAAGAGGCTCAACGTTCACTTAACCACTCCTCCTCAAATTAATCGACTCTATCGTCATTCATGTTTTTTCCATTTGAAGTTTTTCCATTTAGGGTTCATCATTAGGTTTTATCTGTTTGGTAATGAAACTGTAGGAAATCTAGCATCATTGCTTCAGCAGTGACATCATGTTCAGAGCTTATTTATAGCAGCAAAAGCATTCATGGTATTATTGTCATTTTGTTCTTCTATCCAGTACGTTTTATAGGCTATAACTATACTTGCAACAATCATGTGATACGTGCTATCCTCATTGAATACCAAATACTCTAAGCTGCAATCTTCCTACCTGCAATCTTCCTCATACAAGCCGTATTTATTTATTTTTTAGCTTTGAGTGGAAAAAAAATTAAGTACTGGAAATGACAAACCAGTTCAGCAATTTCAGTTGTTTTTCTCGATGAGTTATTTCTGATAGGGGACTAATATTATTGCTGATGTCAATAACCTAGTTCACGGTGAGCCAATGGATTAATTAGGGTTAATTTATAGCAACATCACGGATATTTATCTTTTAACTGGGCTTTTAAAGACACAATCATAATACCCACGTTCAATCCAAGGATTCATGATGACATGCGAATTTTTTCAACATTACTGCTGATCATTTGTCATCTTTAGTAGTTCACAACATTGGTTGCATTGTATTCTTCTTTTAATAAAAAAAAACAATTAATAAATTTCAGTTTTTAGAATATCTTTGAAGAACTTTAAAAAAATAGAAAAAAAGTAGGGACAAAATTGTTGGGGACAAGATTTGAGACGAATTATTCTGAAATGAACCGTCCAGGATGTTACCCACGATTCGTTTTCAGTAAAGGAGAGTCAGCTGGAGTTTTTCTGAGAAATTCTACTAATTCAGTTGTTAATTTGGATGCTTTTAGATCAACATAAGCGCTTTTTCAAATACGTAAGGAGTTAAACCACACCTACGCAGAAAATGAACACTTGCTTATACGTAGCTTTCATAGGTACTCAATACACAATTAGAGTTTAATCTTTCCTGGCTGAATCAGGAAATAATATACATTGCCCTGAACGTTTGAAAAAAGTGGCCGGATCAGTAAAGGGGTCAATAAATAATAAAGTTTTTTTGTTGCATGTTATATAAACCCAAATAAAGTACTGTTAATTTTCAACACTGGCATGGTTTAACTCTTCGTATATTGGAATGTTTGCTACGTGGTTTGCACCGTCCTACTTCAAGAATAACGCAGGCCTTACTTTTACCACAAATTGTTCAGTTTAAATACCAAATGCTCTGTTGGAACTTTCCTGAGGTCTTTTACTAATTCAGTTGTTTAATTTCATCGTTTGTGCCGGGGGGCGGGGGGGTTTGTTAGACGATGTTACATAAGTTTAAAACCAAATTTCGAATTATTTTTTAATAAAATATTTTGATTTTCTGTATAGTATTTTCAGCCGGAGTTTTTAGAAGCATTCTACTAATTTACTTGTTTGTTGGAAGGATTACAATGTGGTCTTACAGAAGTTCATATAGTAACCGCAAGTTATTCAGTTTTCAACGCAATACCGTCCGTTGTGACTTTTCCTGAGGCATCCTAATCAGTTGTGTCCTAAATCTAGTAGCGTGCACAGACCACCGTAGGGCAGGGGCAACTTTTGTAGAAGGGCATGCTGAGGTTTGTTTTCTGGGAACCTTTTTTTTTGCTCGTCAGTTTTTTTATTATCTTTTTTAAGCTTGTCTTTCTATTTTATCCTTTAATACTCCTTTCTACCCCTATTTGCCTTCTTTTTGTCCTTTTTTGGCCTCTTTGCCCTTTCTATGGCTGCAGCACCAGCATTTATCGATTCGGGTAATCAAAATACAGCAATTTTTTTTTTTTTTTTACAAAAAGGGCATTTTTCCGAAAAGGGCAGGGGCAATGCCACTCCTGTGCACGCCACTCCCTAAATCAGTTATTCACTTGAATGTTTGTGACGTGTTCTTACACACGTTTAAAGAATAATGCAAGTGTTGCTGTTACAGCAAATCCTTCCATTCTTAATGTAATACGGTAAACCAGAACATTCACGAGGCCTTGAAGTAAAGCTGCCATTTCTTTTTGGGTGTTTGTGACGCAGTGAACAAAAGTTATAGAAAAAGTGTAGTGTTGTTCTTACTGTAAGTGCTTTAGTTTTCAATACATTATAGTCTACCAGAATTTTCGTCAGGCAAACCTACATCTCTTTTGTTTTGGGGGAAGTTTCTTGTATGGCTTTACAATAAATTAAAGGAAAATGCTTGTACATTTTTGGTATTAGAAGTTAGGTTATCTAGGACCGCAGACGGACAAATTTTCTCATTAAATCCTATGACCTTTTACAGAATATCCTTGTGATATTCTTACCCCAAGTGCTTCAGCTTTCAGTACAATATCGGAAGCTGGCATGTCTTTGAGGCATTTCACTAGTTGAGTTGTTTTTTGTGTCGGGCATTTAAGACTTTCAGCTACTTGCTTCGTCCAAAACATTGGGTCATCTTTGAAAGCCCAAGGAGCCAATGGTGAACCACTCATAGAAATGGCATTTTGAAAAAGACCTGTAAAAGTAACGATTCAGAAGGATCAAAAAGTACACACATAGAGCACAAACAGTGTGTTCAGACACTGCAAACTACACTTTATAACGTGGGAACAAAACAACTCCAGCTTATTCACCAGCTTGATCAGTGTGTTGCTTCCGTCTCCAAGCTTGTTTGTGTTGAAACTCTGACATAACGTTTTCCAATAACTTTGATTTCAACTTGCCTTTTTCGAGATTTCGAGAGTGATTTACCAGTGATCATGACATATGTGGAAAATGCTGAGTGTTTACACAATACTCACTTTATTATTCATGTCTTTGGTTCAGTACTCGTTCAGTAAGTATAAAACACACATCAAGCTTTCAGAATGTCAGATTTTACTCAAACAGAGCCAATCACACGACTTCTATTATAGCCAGCCATTGCATTTAAGCAATACAGCTCTACAGTACTGCGCTCTGTTGCAAAAACAACAACCAAAACAAGACAGAGCAAAAGACGACAACAGAAACCACACAGCAATGAGAGAAACAGTTATAATATTGGACGATAAATATAAGTAAATTTAACAAATAAAAGTATTCGGAAAGGTGTCCGTAGTGCTCCGTTTCCTCAACTAGAAAGGCCTCACGTTTTCAGTAAACTCACACTCCAAAAGATTGGTGAGTTATCACTTCATAATAATATAGTAAACAAGAGGCATGGTATGATTCAGGCATAATTTATATATGTATATTTCTTCAGCAAACAATTCTATTGTTTCAATGCAACTGCTTTTTGATATATTTTCTCACAATACTTTAAACATCACAGTGCAAAGAACAATACAAGGAGAAATACAAAAGAGAATACAAAGGACAATACTGTGTAAAACAATACTATGGCTACTTATAGTACAGCCACTCCCTACCTCTGAAGAACGATCGAACAAGACACTGACTGCAACACTGCTGGTGGCCCAAACAACCCCGTGAAATCCATCTACGACCCATCCGTTAGTGGTTGGTGTTATACAGGGTGAGTCAAAAGTATCGATCCAGTGGATTTAGCAGCCACATGATTTGGTTAAGTCACCATGGAGGGGGCCACGTTTTGAGATCATCCAGGGGTGCCCCCCCCCCACCATGTCCGCTGAAATAAATTTTCCACTTCCGGTTCCATTAGGAATAGGGCATTGGTCCCAATCTGAGATATGTGCGAGCAGTCAATTCATGGTGAATGCAGAAAACAGCATGTAAATCGGTCCATAATAGCACGAGTTATGACTAAAACACGTTAGTACAAATGTTGGCTTTATTGTATAAAATAATATCATGAGGAGTTGCTTCAATTGGGTGATTGCATGCAACAATTACAGTATTGAATAGCAAACGTAACGGAATTGGTATAGGTTTGGCAAGCCCAGGTTTGTGCAGGTGGTTGTAGGAAACTAAGTGGTGTTCGACCTTGAACTGCACGTCGAGGTTCGAACACATGTTTCAACTAATTTGCTATCTGCCATGTACGCATACTGTCTACGTCAACTAGTGAATGGTACCTCCCTTCCGGGGAATCAGTGATCAAGACAGAAGTCTTTTTATGGACACTTGGGGTACTATTGAGATCAAGCAGGGTAGCCTCCCCGCCCTGCCACCCTAAAATAAAATTTCCACTTCCGGTTTTTTCAGGTCGAATACCAGTGTGCTACATGTACTACAAACACAAGCATGTGCAAAAGCATGTGCTAGCCGAATTTCGTTACGTTTGCGATTCTTTACTGTAATTATTACATGCAATAAACCGCAACAAATAAACAACAATAAATCTCACAACTGCTCATCACATTATTTTATGCAATAAAGCCAACATTAGCACTAATTTGTTTTGGCCATAGCTCATGCTATTGTTGATCGATTTACATGCTGTTTTCTGGATTCACTATCAATTGACTGCCCGCTCAAATCTCAAATTGGGACCAATGCCCTTTTTCTAAAGGAACCAGAAGTGGGAAATTTATTTAAGGGGAGCAGGGTACCCCTGGATGATCTCAAAACGTGGCCCCCTCCGTGGTGACCAACGATTGAAGGTTTTTGATGGCTAAACCAAATCAATACGACTGCCAAATCCACTAGGTCCTAACTTTTGACTCACCCTGTAGTGAGGCATTACTCATCGACAAATAGATTTTATTCAAGTCAGTGTATGTAACACTGCCGTTCCCATGTATATGTAGGAAACATACAGGGACGTGAGGTTCACTGCAATGTCAGTATAAAATATTAAACAGGGAAATATTCCGATTACCATCCTTTTTCAACTGCAGAGGTTACATCGTGAAGGAGAGACGCAAGGAATGCCTATCTCTAACCCAGCATACATAGTTGGGGTGTGAAAAAAGGAGTGACGTATGGTACGGATGTAGTATATAAAAAAAGAAAAAAACACTCAATGCATTCTTTCTCGTTTTTTTTAGAAAAGGTGATTGTCGTTAATCGGTTACTTTTTGCTAATTCAAATTTGAGTAGGTTTCCATTGTTCCTTTCCCCAGGGATTAGTCTAAAATGAAACTATTTAGCTTTTACAGAAAACTTTAAAAAAAATTGATTTAAAAGCACTTGGTTTACGAAACGTTTACTAAAAGTAAACCTACAGATATCCAAAAAGTGCGTACAAGTGCGACGTTTAGAGTTTTTCAAACTCATTTTCAAAAGTATAAACAGTTCAAGTTTGCAAAGTAACACTCAGATTTTTTTTAAACGGGAAGAAACCACGAATGTTCCTTAATGACAGTCAGAACTCCCAGGACATGAAGTCAGCAATTTTTCGGACTAAACCAAACAGCCTACCTGAGCAGCCAATCTGCTTCACTTCAACTTTTGCTAGCACAGTTCAGGTCACTCATACGTTTATTTTACTTTAGCTTTTTGGTCGGTTTTGAGCGAAAAAGTTTTGAGCGAAAAAGTGCGAACTTCAGACCTGGCAGTTCTGACTGCTACTAAGGAACAATATGGGGTTTCTTCTTTTTTTACATTTGTAATGTAACTTTGCCAATTAAGCCTTTGTGTATTACTCTTGGTAATGAGTTCGAGAAATTCGAAGTGTCGAGGTTTTAATGAGTTGTTCGGTGCACTTCTGGTTTTATTTGCAGTTATCTGCATCACATGTGTTTCTAAATCAATTTCTTAACTGACTACTGAGCCATTAAGGTGTGCTTTTTTTTTAACAGACTATTATTGTTTCGAAAAAAACGATTGATTCCATGTGTTAGAAACCTTACTGTTATACGCTGGTAGCTTTTCTGCGAAAATAGCAACTTCCACTTTTCCACACGATTCTGTCATGATTGGTGTTGCTTACCAAAGCTTCACGTAGGTAAAAGGACAATTACATCCATTTTGACATGCACGCTTTACTTTTGGATCATTTACACAATAACTAAACACAAGAATTGCGGTAAGAACACGTTACGTATGTCCGATACAACAATTTAATTATTGCATCATCAAAACACGACATGAAGACCGCCATTGTTTTGCTGGAACGCGCAGAAATTAATG
>JAHWFP010226296.1:0-36824 GCA_023313725.1 Lithobius niger
ATTCACTCACGCATGGTTAAATAGCCCCAGACCACTTTACCAAGTCTACCAACTTATTATTGAAGGAATGTCCATTGCTACAAAATGCTGGCCCCTGATACGGACTTCTGACTCACCCTGTATAATCTAAAAGCAGTAACCATCACAATTATCAGTTAAAATGTGTTAGCTTTTAGGCCTAATTTTTACCTGTCGTTTTTATTTCGTAGTAGCAGCTTACGAAAAAATGGGTTGGACAGTAAGTCTATTCATTTATGAAACAACTACAGTGTTCGGCGGCGCCATGTATATAGAACAGTGGTAGCGAGCAAAGTGACGGGAGAGACACAATGGTACAAAATAGTGTTGTTGATGAAGCCAGCAGCGACTCGTAGCAACTTGACGTTGCCACGGCAGCGTGATTTTAGGCCAAATTTTCAGTTTTTCGGCCTTATTTTGTTTACCTGCCGTTTTAATTTCGTAAGTATAGCAGAAAACGGTGACGATGGCGACGAGACTATTTTAAATTAAGCTAATGTGTGTTATTAACGAAATCCTTTTGTTTTTACGGTTGCGTGTTATCCTTAAGAGTTTAAATGCGCCGATCAAATGATAGTATTGCATTTAGTTACGGCGAAGCCTGTTATAGCTATAAGGAAGCAACGACATTTTAATTTGCCCTGTTTTCTAAATAACCTTTGGCCACTGAATCTAACAGTAAAGAATGTGTCGTCTCTATCGTGCCGTTCCGAAGTTGGAAAAAGTGACGTAGAGACGTGTGGACAAAGTCGTTGCAATAATCTTGTCAGCCAATATGGCTGTAGAGAAAACTGAAAAAAAATCGTGCAGCATCATTCTCCTCTGCTACTAATTTTTGTAATGTGACTGTGAGTGCAGTCAGCACATTGCTACTTCTGAACTATTTGTCACCACATGATTGATAGATTCCTTTGTTTTTCTGTTTTGTTTATCGTTTGTTTTGCTATTGGTTTATCGATATCAACTTCCAATATATCGCTGTATATATACGTCGCGTCTCAGAAGTAAGTAGGACCATCAAGACCTTCCCGAAATGTTCAAATAGGGCCCCTCTGACCAATTACCTTCACTACTATTACTCGGGTAAAAGCGTGTAGCCTACCCAAACTGTGACCCTGGATAACCACTTTGCATAATTAGCAAGTCCTCAATTGCTTTTCATAATAGGCGATTTCTGGACGAAATTGGTCTGAGTGCCTCATGATCTTTTCCATCAGTTTTAAAAACAAGTCTCGTCTCATTTTGCGAATACAAAAATTGCGTCTCCATTCGATTGAGCAAGAAATGAACATCGCTATAGGACGAAACTGGTGTCAGTCGTGAACTCCAAGAAGTTTTTTCTCATATTTGGAAATACAACTATTACAGTGTCATTCGATGGCACAAGATCAGAAGCTTAGCTGGACGAAATTCATGTTAGTCGTGACCTGCACTTCCACCAATTTTTAAAACAAGTCTTGCCTCATTTTGCAAGTACAAGAATCCCAGTTTCATTCGATATGGAACAAGATCAGAAGCTAAGCTGGAGGAATTCGATGTTAGTCGTGACATCCTACACCAATTTTTAAAAAAGGTCTCGTTTTGTGAATAGGCCTACAAGAATTACAGTGTCCTTCGATGGAACAAGGTCAGAAGCTAAGCTGGACGAAATGGACGTTGTACTCGTGACCTCTTATGCCATTTTCAAACCAAGTCTCACCTTCCTTTTGCTAAAGCAAGAATTACAGTCTCATTCGATGGAAGACCCAAATGCTAAAGAAAAAAGACAGTTTCATCGATCACGACCGCTTGCCCTTGCCTCGTTATACACATCCTTTTCGCATGGCGACTCCCATTTACTTCTCCGCTCGACCACTAGGCGACCCTTTATTCCCGCCGTGCGCCTGCGCACTCGTGAGCTTGGCGAGGCCTAACGAAGGTATTTGGCCGGCAGACCGCAAAGGGGCTGCAAGCAATCCCACTAACTTGGAGAACAAAACTGCGACCGATAAAAAAGCGTTGCATGTGTCGTTTGTTCCTTTCTCTGCTATTGCTCGCTAACAAGCTGAAAGATACCTCGCCAATGTAACCGGCAAAAACTGCAAGGGAAGCGCACTTCTGTCCCTCTCTTCACCAGCTAATCTACAAACAATGGCCGACTGATGAGATGCAGGCGAAGCGAAAACGCGGTGGAATGATATGTGGCAGAGCTGTACAAGTATCTGAAGTCTTGCAACTGCTAGACAATAAAACTGGAATAACAATCCGTGTTGAATCAGGAATGGATACATACCCATAATGGGATGGCCCCTGCTTTAAAAAAAAATTATGTATGTATAATGGTTATGCGTATGCAGTGGTGATGATAGAATAAACTGGCTAGAAGCGCATGACTGGGCACCATTTTGTTTTTGGTGGGAAGTCGCAGAAAAAAAACGCCAGGAAAATACCAAATTAGTCCCGTAATAAGGATTGGTATTTTGGGTTGGAGGGAAGGGGTATTAGTTTAATTTGGAGTAATCAAATTCTGTATGGTGAAGTGATTTTTTGCCTGTCAACCAGTTTGTTTTCAACGTCCTACTGTCTTCCAACCAGAGGACAAAGCATTGTTGAACAGTTTTGCTTCAATGTGAGATCCGTTAATTCTTGGAATGCATTTCCTGAAAGAGTTGTGACAGCGCCTTCAACCAGCATTTGGAAGAGACAAAACGATCCGATTCAAAGTTAAAGTGTATTTGTACCCTTTCATTTTTGGCTTTTCATTGTTACAAAATGCTACTCTAAACAGCCTGTCATCCCAGCGTTTGTATGGACCATTGTTACAAACAGCTGCTGTAAACAGCTTGTCATCTCAGCCTTTGTACGAACCATTGTTACAAATTACTACTCTAAACAGCCTGTCATCCCATCGTTTGTATGGACCATTGATTAAAAGTGCGGTAGCCTAATAAGTTCCAACTTACGACCACGTTTTGCCGTTTTCATTATTTGAGAGTTTGTCCCATCGGATCACTTTTGAACAATAATCTAGCTGATAAGCTGATTCATGACTTTGACTTTAGTGAGCTTGAAGATCCCGGAGATCATGCGCTCAGACTAACCTACTTAACTACCTTAACCTAACCTAAAACTAAAACAACTTGAACAACTAACCAACCAAACAACCAAACTGGTATCCAACAATGACTAAATACCCAAATGAAACACACCAAATCCCCAGAACACTCGCCCCCCCCCCCCCCGCCCCTAGAACGAACTTTGGTTTGACCAGAAACACTTAACTCAAGAAAACGTTTCCCCCCAAAGAATCGGTAGCAAACGCCATCCGTGCCACCATCTACAAGAGAGACCATCCCCACTACACTGTCAACAACACTGGGAAGAACCACAATATCTGCTTCCTCAACATTCATAGCCACACTATCGGTTGCACCACCTCCAGTTCCCGCAAAACCAGGCACTGCACACACTGTCGGACCGTCATGACCAACTTTACTAGTGACCCCATCTACTGAACATATAGCTGCATCCGTACCATCATGCACTGCTTCCTCACACACAAGAGATAAAGTTTCAGAGGCCGGAGCCAAAAGAGCAAACCTATTCCCGTCTGGTGCAAGGTGCTGGCAAGGTGCAAGAATAAGTTGATTCCTATGACTCTTATAATAATGGTCCATCTGGATAAGTTGATTTTCTATGAGTTTTCTATACTTAGAGCGCTGCAGTTTTCATGGCGTAAAACAAACTAATGAAAAAAACTGCGTAAGTGAAACTTAAACGGGACGGAAAGCCAATGGGCCCGAAATTGGTTAACTAAATACAGATGCAAACCTATTTACGTTGCCTTTTGGACTTATATGTCAAACTGCCTGAGCGGGGAATCAAACCCACGACCTCTGAAATCAAAGGCCAAGGTCCTACCGCTAAGCCAGATTGACACGGCCAGCGTGGGTTCGATTCCCCGCTCAGGCAGTTTGACATATAAGTCCAAAAGGCAACGTAAATAGGTTTGCATCTGTATTTAGTTAAGTAAAACTTAAGCTTGTACGGCAATCGAATACCTTCTCACAAGTTAAAGCCTCCTCACAGTTGGAAAATGGTTGAGATGCTTTTTTTTACAGTTCTTGCACCAGCAACTGTCAAGGATTTCATTTTTGCCAACAATTGTATAACGAAAGAGTTAAGTTGTATAACACTGTCTGGACTTTTGAAGTTGAAATAGCTCATTAGCACTGACCTTTACGAAACGGACGACTTGTTCGTCTTTCACGTTTTTATCTTTACGGGGTCCAAGCTTACTTGACTAAACATTTATGGTCAGAATTATTGAACAACATCAAGAAATACATCAGGCTGCATCTTACTAAAAGCATTTTACGCTGTCGAACACGAAACAACAACCAAGCATCCAACAATTGTTGACATACCTAAACCGAATACGCAACAATAAACAAACAACCAAAACCGAACACACTTCATACCATTGCAACAATGAACACTGCCATCGAAATATGAAGACAAAGACAGCAGACTTTAGGTGAAAAATAAAGTATGGTCATAAATACTTTACAGCCATGCATACGTTTACACCGAGTGGGATCTGATAAGTTGATTTTGTCACACGTGTGGATGGTATCCTTGGAATAAAAAAGACATCCTCAGGCTTCGCCCACAGACGCCCTGTCAGTCCCTGGATACTGCCCAAGAAAAAGTGTGACAAAAAACACTTATTGGATCCCATTGTTGGAAAAGTATGACTTGTAACCTATGCTTGTACCCCTACTTTATTTGTTTTCATTGTTACAAACTATAGAGCAGTGACATTTGCCGCTATATTGGCACCAGATTGGCACCAGTATGGGTTTTGGAGGGTATAACTACAAGGTGCACTACACAAAAATAGAGGGAAAAACAACGGAAGAGCGGATTTCTTAGGCTTAAAATAACGTTGTTTTCTCCAACAACAAACATCGCGCATTTTAGGTCTAAGAAATCACTCTTCACAGCATCGGCTTCAGTATGACGCCCTTCTGTTTCTCTCTGCAGTGCCCCTTGCAGCTAACCCATTAAGGCTCCAGCATAGAGTTATATGCAATAATACTACGTCATGTCACTGCGCTATTGCTCTAAACGCCTTATCAGCCCGGCGTTCGTATCTACCATTGTATAAAAATGTGGTGATAAGTGCCAACTGAAATCAATGAAATCAACTTATCAGAAAGGGTCAAAGGGTTTTAGCGAGCGTTAACCGCACCCGGTTATCTGCCCGACGAAGCCCTAAGGCCCTATGTCTGCAACACCCGGAATGGATCACCGAAGTTAAGCAGCACTGGCCCCGATTGGTACTTGGGTGGGTGACCTCCTGAGAATCAACTTAGCGTCCTACTTTTAAACAATGGACCATACCATCATTGTTAAAGCATTGTTAAAGTGCCACGCATGTCTATTACGCTGAGCCAATGTATTTATTAGTAAAAAAAAATTACAAATGTACCACGCTCTTACGAATTCACTTTTTAAAAGAATCAATCAAAGAGTAATTGATTTGGTGGTGCAGTGTACAACAGAGTTTTGAATTATCAGTACCGTAATATAGTGGTCATTTTATAGTTCACCAACGTGGTTAGAGATATGTTGGGTATCGCGTTTGGTATGGTCAACATAGCACTGCGAGCACTCTAAGCAAGACTACATACCGCCAAACTGCGTCGCTAACCCACGTACCAAGCATCAAAACAACTCTGCATGTTACTGTTGTATAATTACTGCATGTTGACTCTGCATGTTACAGTTTTACGACAAATAATACTTTATTTGTTTATGTATTTAACTCGGGGATTACAGCACAATATACCAACATTAGTTTACTGCGGAATTTAAAGCAAGTAATAGTTCCAAAACAAACCTTTTAGAAAGACTATAGTGACAGGTTTACGGTACATGCTATTAAAAATTATTGTGGTAAACAGTCAAGATAAAGTCATTACCTGATTTATGCAAATAGGATTCGAACAATACTAATTAATTTGCTATCAGTTGGTAAAGCGAAAAAAGAAATTAAACTTTATTGTTTTATAAAAATATATGAAATGTAACGTGATCAATAAACCGTGTGAAATAGTAAATATTAAATGTGAAATTCTTTGTTAAATACTCTAATTGGCCTAGTAAATTATCCTCTGCGTGTTTATGCGATTTTGATTTAACCGAATTGTAGATTATTATTACCACTGTTTTTATATGTGTAATTGTCTTACTGGTGTGGTTTTTGGTATACGTTATGCAATAATGTGGAATACATGAATATTTTGGCAATTGTGTATTTTTAATTAGAAATATAGGACGTTTATTGTCTAAATTGGACACAGTTTACAAGTTCATCATAAATTTAACATTTTTTTTGGCAAATTAAATAATATAGGCTAGACTAGTTGAAAATTGTATAATTAGTTGTAATAATTTTACAAAATAATTTCTCCCCGAGGTTATTTTTACTTTTTTTTTGCCATTACTAAATGAGCGTATGGTAGAAGTACACATCGGTAATGCCTATGATAATTGACCACGTTTACTGGAACTCCACAGGTAATACCTACGATAATTCACCACGTTATGGTGGAATTCCACAGGAAATAGGTATGATATAATTGACCACGTATGGTAGACTAGCCCCCCCCCCCGTATATGGCTGGTTTTATAAATTATTGTTGTGATTTCCCGTTTCTGACGTTACTACATCGGCCAATTATTGATGAAGGTTCTTATAAATTAAATACGTTGCAGTCGCCACCGCCCAGTCATCCAAGCCTACGGACTTCAATAGAATAAGGATTACCGAGATTCCCATGGTTAACACACTCAAAGAAACAAACTAAAAAGCTGTGAACTTAGTTATATAGAACAAAATTAATTTGTGGGTCGAGGAGGAACACAGCAAAGACGTCTCTGACAGACGTGGTACCCCACAAATGCAAGAAAACACATCAGATAAATTTTCAGCCGCTTTATTTCGGCTTTGATCACAAATAGGAAAAAAAAGGATAAAAACGCGAGCGAAAGCTCGAGTTAAAAACAGAGGGTCGCCATCTTGAGTATGAAAATTTATCTGATGTGTTTTCCTGCATTTGTGGGGTACCACGCCTGTTAGAGACGACTTTGCTGTCTTAGTTATATAGATTACACAGGTAATACCTATGATAACTGACCATGTATGATAAATTTACGCAGGCAAGACCTACCATAATTGACCAAACACGGTAGAATGACACCGACAATATCCACGATAACTGACTACATATGGCACTATCAGATAATTGCTTTACTTAAGTTCATCCAACTTGTTTTGATTACTGTGTGGTATAATCGTCAAATTTTGCCACTCGATCCTATAATTTAAGAATATAGGTCATTTTCTCAATCACTCGTTCGTCTCATTCCCAAGTTGATAATAAATTTATTATCAGTTTGGGAATGAGACGAACGAGTGATTTTATTTTCAAGTCAGAATTCCACTAGTGATTAAACTGGCATTAAACTTAGGCTCTTGTCATATTACTACTGGTAATTCGATTTCTTTGAAACATTTATGCTGTTACAACTGATAAAATACACGTTACACATTTTTTGGTACGTTATATTTCCGTTCTCGCTGCCTAGCACCCACCAGGAAGCAATCTAGCCTAGGTCGCAACTCAGGAGATCAATGTTTTAGTTCGGGAAATAATTTCTAATTCGAGACCAGGCGAATTCTTTGCACTCGTCACGCCACCCAGTGGCACTAAACTAAAGTGGTTCGGGAGTCCCTTAATCTGGCAGAAGGCCTTCTACGGCTATCGAAATAAGTTTACAGGTTGTGTCATCCCCCCCTCCCCCCCCCCATGCACACTGCCTCCTGTGACGTTATTTAAGACTCGTTCATTCCTCTTTGCGTTGGCCTGTGACATCTGCTAAAGGCGTGAAAGTTCTATAAAGTTGATGACAGAGCGTTAACTAGAAGCGACTTAGTGGGGAACCTTAAAGATCTGACAAGTTAAAGGTCACGTGGGTAGGTTCCCAAAGTCGATGGATCTTCAGCACCTCTTGGGAAGAGACCGATGTAAATAGTATATCTCATTTGCACATCCAACTGTCAGGCCAAAAGGTAGCAAATACTATGAATGAAAGAAAACAAAATGAGTAGTTCGAGGATCGATTTGCGTTTAAAAATAGCAGGATACACGCTACACATTACGAAGAATGCTTAAAAACGGTAGAATTTTAGGCTTTGTATTCGACGTCATCAGTGCCACATTACAATTTAAAAGACAACTATCCGACCCCGGCGTAACATACGCCGTTCTAGCAAACAGCCATCTCCTCACGCCCTCCACCGCAACCTGCTCCCCCCCCCCACCCCTCCCACGCCGGAACTCAAAGCCTGCTCGCCTGCTCGCTTCTGGCCGGATGCCCTTCTCGCTTCTGGCAGGACGTCATAATCCCTCATCATCATTAAGTCTTCTCATAAGCGAAAAATATATGTATATAATATATATAGATAGATAGATAAAGATGCATTCAAATTCAAACTATGCTGCTCCCTCCTGATCCAATACGTGAACTTTGAATTCCGTTCATGTCAGCTGAAAGAAATATAAGTCCGCGTTATGACTGAACTGTAAAATAACAGAAATTGTGAACATTGTGCTATTGTGTGATACTGCTTTTGTTGTAGGCTACTGCTGCGTTTATTTACTCACTCGCGTTAGCAGTCATTCGGATCAGTGGATCATTCCCTGGTTCATTAGGTCAGTGGGCTAGTTGCTGGCCGATGCACCATTCTGTGAGGTTGTCAGATGGTACCTTTGGTGGAATTACATGCTGAGGCGATGTAACTCAGTTCATGGTTTATTGTAGTTCAGTGATCAGAATTCCTTTTGACACCATACTTTTCCAACCGTTGTTACCTCTTGGTTGAGCAGGGCTCACTTGTGGAACAAAACAACGGCGTCACACAAATATAATATCACCAACCTGACGCCACGTCTGGAAGACTTACTATAACGCCACCTATGTATTGGGTGTAATGGTCTGAATGAACTTATGCTAACAATTTAGAATGGACGACCTTACAAATTCAATGGGTTACCGGATCATGGACCATAAAAGCAATGACCAATTTTATCTCTGGCTGTGTGACATTCAACATTAAAATCAAACCCCCCTCCCCCAACACGGGACAGTTTTATCGCCAAAAGATATTAAAAATAATATGTAACTGACGAATAAAGATTGATCATTAGCGAATCCAAAAAAAAAAGTTGAAGGGTAATCATCATTGCCTGATTCGACGCTTTGGAATGTTTGTAGTGGGCTTTATTATGTGCTATTTATTTATTTATTTTCCAGCACAATATTGTATGATTCAGTTATTCTATTATGTTTCCTTAACTCCAGGGGAGCATAAAATTCTTACTGGGCAAAATTTCCCACAAAATGTTCCTGCAGATTTTTTAAATTTCCACAGCCTTTCACTATGTAAGCAAGCCATTTTTCAGTGAATTTCCACAGTTCTCTGAAATTTTCCACGAACCTCGTTCTAGCGTTCTGGCATATTATGCACACCTGCTTAACTCCTGTGAAATTTTCCACACTTTTCCTGTAGCACACACTGAATTTTAAAAAATTTGTACAAATTGTATAAACTTGCAATTTCAAAATAGTTACAAACAGTTTCATTGCGACCACCTTTAAAGCCTAGCTTAAAACAGTACCTTTCAAATTTACAATCAGATCTCGGCAAACTCTGCGAATAAAGCGCTCCACAGCCCGGCATTATTTTCTTAAAAATTTGAAGTTTACTGGTAAAGATCGACAAATAGGGTTTCATTCATGCAAGGATCTGTACATGATGTGAAATGTCCCCCTTCAACGCAACCGCCTCCCCTGCCTCAACCCACTCATTCATTAGCTGTATCGTGGATGTTGGATGTTCAAATAATCTTTATTAGAGAAGTCGTTTCAGACGCAACGAAGAAAGAGAAGAAAGAGAAAGCTGCGTCTCTCTGTGGATTTCGAGCATTGCTGTTTCCTGTTGCCGAGCAACCACATTTCACGCGCCATCACCGCCATTTTCACGGGTCAACATTTGCCAAGAGAAGTGAGAAGCGTGTTTCCGGACTTAGAAACTGCCACCCATAGGGAAAGACAAATGGGAAAGGGGCGTTGCTTTCTGTGCTCAATGGAATTTGATTTTTGGTTACATGGAATTCCTGACTTATGAGAAAAATAAAAAGAGGACGCCACACGTCTGTTAAAAGAGGAATGCTGATAATACCGTAAAATCTGAACACAACAATAGCCATTGCACAGGTTTCCCACCAAAAACGCATAAATACACTTCCCTGAATTTTCTAGTTTTTCCAGAGTAGCTAGTTCCGGTCATTTTCTGCATAATCTATTGGAATTTTAGGAAGGGTTTTTTTTTCTTCATACATTTCATCAGTTTTACTTGTTTATTGGGCTCACAAAGTGCTAGTGAGTTGCCCGATTTAATGAACTTTTAGGTGTCAATACAGAAATAAAAGGACAACATTTAAATACAATGAGTTAACATAATGTGTTTAACGCACTTAGGCCTATAACTAACCCTATGGTAAGAGTGCTTTATGCTTTGTCCCTAAGTTTTTTCAGATGTTTTTGAAAATTGAGACAATTCCCTGAGCTTTACCTGAGTTTCAAACGAGGTTCAAATTCCCTGAATTTTCCAGGTTTTCCAGGTTAGTGGGAACCCTTTTGTAACGTACGACCTTACAAGCGTACGCCCCTAAGACTGTACAACCATACAATTGTACACTCGTACATATTCATAAGTCTGAAACGCCATATTTCTAAGAATAATAATTATTACAAACAAAATCGTCAAGTGTGCCGTAAAAAAAGGGGTTATATGATTGAAGTTTCATTTCACATGTTAAAATGTACACGGATAAAAATTGGTGATTTTTAATTGAAATAATCAAATGTACAATTGAGAAAATTGCATCTGTTTAAGTGCTGTTGTGCTTTACGTAATATATATGATTGGTAAAGCACAATAGCACTTAAACAGATGCAATTTTTTGAATTGTACATTTGATTATTTCAATTAAAAATCGCCAATTTTTATCCGTGTACATTTTAACAAGTAAAATGAAACTTCAATCATATAACCTTTTTTTTTTTTAACGGCACACTTGACGTTTTTGTTTGTAATCCGTGTACCTTTTTTACGGCTATGGTGTCGCGCTATAAAGGTTTATACATGCAGTCGATTGTTGCATGCACGAAGAATGGATCTGGAGTTTGCTGAGTGGCATTGTTCCCTAAATACAATGGTTAAAACAATGTAAAACAATAAAAATGATCGTTTAGGTTCCCGTAACTCCGGAATGGATCGACCAATTGAAAAAGTGGTCCCTGTAAGGTTGAAGCCCAGGGAAATTTCTGGCCAGGATCATGTTTCAGATTTTAGGTAGGTGCAGTAGTTTTTTTCTGAAACCGTGTCAGCCAAGAACAAGAACAACAAGAAGAAGTGAACAGTTTTGAAATTTACGTGTGGCTTCCTACGTTTACTCTTGCACTGAATTGTATAAAAGTTGGTGTAAAGTTTGGAAAAGTTGCTATCTACTATCTGGTCAAGTTTGGTCGAAATATATTGAATGGAAACGGAGAAATTAATAGTTTTAGTTTTGCTGGAGAGAGGACTTCAATCATCGCCGTGTATGATAATCTGTAAGGTGATTATGACTATCCAAAGATCTAACATAATAACAGGAGTTGTACAGTACCACTGTACAACCGTACATTTGAACGTACGTCTGAAACCACGTGAGCCACACATACGAAAAATGAAGTCTCACGACCAGTTTTCACATTTTTCTCCATTTAGCATACTGGTTTAAGGAGGAATGTTCTTTTTTTTATAATTATTTATTTATCAAGAAAAGAATGTAATTGAACAACTGCAAATCAAATTTCAAAAATAAACATGATAAATAACAGCCATAAAATTGGGGGAAAAAAACGACAAACAAAACCGTTACTAACTGAACAAAAAACAAAAAACACAGAGAGAAAGAAAAGAACTCTTTTTAAAGGGGAGAAAAAAATAAAAAGAAGAGGAAAAAAGGAGTAAGAAAAGAAAAAAAGTGGCGGGGGGGGGGGGGAAGGGGAACAAGGACAAGTTCCTTAAAATTTGAAAAAAGCAGAAAGTTAAAAAGCACATTAGTTAATAAAAATACAAACAGAGTAGCCATCAAGTGCTGGTGAAAATACGAAATCACGACGTTTCGGTTCCTAGGTCGGAACCGTTTTCAGGTGAACGGTTTAAAACATGTCAAACAACTTAAAAATAAAAATTAATAAAATAACAGCAGAGCTGGGTCATGGAAATAAAATTTATAAGTCATAAGGATGTAAGGTTCCATGCTAAAAACTAAAACCAAATAAAATAAAAGTTAGCACAATTCAAAACCTAACTCACCCAAGTCTGCTGGTCGAATAATGAGAGAACTCGGTCGGCTATTTTGATTGGTGGAAATGTGTTGATGCCAGCGTCATTGCATAACTTAATGTAGTCTTGTAGGTGATTGGCTGTAGGTATTAAGTCATTATGAACAGGTGGTTCGGTTAAATGAATACAAAGTGTTTCCAAGTTTTCGCGTGTTTTGGTGTTAGGAATTTGAAATAGAAAACTCACTGGTTCAACACTTCAAAAAACAGGGCATAAACCCGAAATTTCGCAAACAAAATGTTATTTCATTTTTTGAGGACTTTATTTTTTTTGGGACTACCTTCCTTGCCTAATGAATGTTATTGATCCTCGAAAACCCTTCGGAAAAGCCTTTGTTTAAAGTTTTTTGATTTTGTTTTTATGGATTTTCTTCATGATTCTGTCTACCAAAAGGGCAAACAAAAGGTAAAGAAAATGGGCCCGGGGGAGGAGGAGGGGGAGGACTTCAGTCCTAATGTAGGGGCGCCTTGCATCAGTGGTACCTATTCCCCCCTGGTCGAGTAAGGAATTACCCCCCTCCCCCCATATCAAACGGGCTAACCCCCAGTTTTAAAATGGTACTCTCCATATATGGTACTGCTTGGACTAGTGGTTGGGATTTAACCCCCTTCCCCACACACCACTTTCGGTCATATTATTTTCATATGCTTCATTTCTATCCCTCTCATACAGCAGCTACTGTTCTGTTTCGTTTTCAATAAACATTCGAATGTGTATAAAATTACAAGCTTGAAAAAAAAAACATTATTATTTTTTGTATTTTGCTAGATTGATATGTTGTGTTGACTGTTGACAGGTTATGTTGTGTTGTGTTGACTCGTGATGTGTTGTTGTAACATAATAAGTGTATCGATATTTTTTTATCACCCCCTAAAATGCCAGTTAGGAGTTCCCCTCTAGGCACCACTGCTTGAATCTGTTGGTAGGTATAGTGAGTGAGTCACCCGCTCTTAAAATCTTACACGGTACACCGGCCGGGACGGGACGTCCGTCACATTTTTTAACCTGCTGCAAGATCGTAAATGTCACTAATCAACATCGAAAAAAGAACAAGAAAAACGTAAGCTGATGCGTCTTCGGCACTAAGGCGAGTTGCAAAGATTATAGTCTGTTCCACATTATGTTTTCAGAAAACTGACTGTATGACGCCACGTTTTCTTCCACTACGAGTGCAAAAACATGTAAATATCCCACTCGTAGACTGTAACAGTAACTCTGTAGAGTCTGCAATATTGTGATATCGACATGTTTTTGCATTCTTGGTGCAAGGAAACGTGGCGTCATACTGTTAGTTTTCTGTAAGCATAATGTGGAACAGACTATAACTAACGACAAATGGATGTTGGCTGGTGCAACAGTTTACTATAAGATCTGTTCTGTTGGTTAAATATGGACAAAAATGACGTCGAATGATAGCAAGTAGACAATTAATGCACCTAGGAAGGAAAATACTTTAATGGTTATGCTTTACGATCAAGTAATTACACAATGGTTTAAAGAGACACTCTGGTACACCGTCTTCGGCATGAATGCGAGTTGTAACGGTTAACGATACAATGGACGCAACGGTAACCTAAGATGCTCATTGGTTAAAACCACCTTCAAGTCTGGACAGTCAAACTACGTCAAATGATAACCAGCAGACAATGGTTAAATACATTGCACCTGGGAAAGAAAATGATCAAGTAATAACACACTGGTTTAACTACGAAGACCAGCGTATTAAACCACGGGGTAATTTCTTCGCTTTGGTCCACAAAAGGGACGTGAACTGGGGGCAATTAAAAGTTTAATTTCGTTTCACTATCAAGAGAGTTCCGATAAGCTTTACGACTCCCCTCTTGTCCCAGATGGCAATTGAAGTTTTATAAATAGGCAATTGCCCTGGGCCAGTCCGCATTGTGGTGCGGGGGGGTTTGATGGTGGCAAAGCGTCGCATTTATAGGTTTTTATAGCGGCAACCAGTGAATGACCAGTCAAGGTGTACGATCGTTGTGAAACGAACATTCCTTCCACAAATGTGGCAGAAGCAATAAGGAAAATAGTGCGGTTCTCCACCCCAGGAAGGGGGGGGGGGCGTGAGGAATTGGGGGAGGGCTGAGGGGGTATGGACACAATTCCCCTCGGCCCCGCGTACACTGTCCGACTTCCCAATTAACCCTGCCGTCAAAGCAAGACACGTGTTTTGAAAAATGGGGCCCCTGTAAATTGGACGTTTACCGCTAGACTATGGGGAGGAGGGGATAGGAGCGTGTACAACCCTCCCTACACCGAAGCCTTAACCTCGCTATGGCATGCGTCTTATTGGTAGATGTCGTTTGCGAAAGGTATGGCAACTTTTTTGCCGCCAACGTGTGATTCAACGCTAATCGAACGTTCGAAAGAACGAGTCGATAGAGGTCTTTGACGTCAAGTCTTGGTTGTGGGGAGGTGTGATCCTTTAAAAGGAACCAAGGCCTTCGCCTCTAGGGTTACCTAACACGTCGTAACTGGCGTTTAATAGGGGGAAAAGAGAGAGAGGTTGTGTTGCAGTGGAGGACCGACCGGTCAGTACGTCGGCCCGTCTGTCAAGGCCAAATGCGAGCAAAGACCCCCCTCATTCTCTCCTCCTCCTCCCTCCTTCGTATTCCCCAGACGTAACAGGTGACGGTTGTGTTGGTTGGACAGACTGCATGGTGCCAGCTTGAGATGGCATGCTTCATGACCCACGGTTTTCGTCGTGTCTTTTACAACAGACATTGAGGAAATACCTTGAGTTGAGGATATATACGGCATGAGTCACTGATTAAACTAGAGCAAAAATTAATGCCACACAAGAACTAAATAAAATAAAAATTAGAACAAAATTAAAACAAAACCAAAACTGATAAAGAGGCGACTAATATGAGAATGGTTCGGTCTCTCAAAGAAGTGCTGCGAAATTAAAATATAGAGCAGTGACATTTGCCGCCATATTGGCACCAAATTGGCACCACAGTATGGGTTTTGGAGGGCATAACTACAAGGTGCACTACATAAAAATGGAGGGAAAAACAACGGAAGAGCAGATTTCTTAGGCTTAAAATAACATTGTTTTCTCCCAACAACAAAAATCGCGCGTTTTAGGTCTAAGAAATCACTCTTCACAGCATCGGCTTCAGTATGACGCCCTTCTGTTTCTCTCTGCAGTGCCCCTTGCAGCTAACCCATTAAGGCTCCAGCATAGAGTTATATACAATAATACTACGTCGTGTCACTGCTCTATTGGAAAAATGGCCACTCAAGCTGTTGTTGGTTGCACTTTATTACACATCTGCAGTTGAGTTGAGTCTAAAACACAATTAAAAAAAAGAAGTGATATATCAAACGCCAAAATTGGTAAAAGGGGACAGCCAAGGTCCAAATGGTTCGGCTTTTCAAAGGAGTGATATCAACACACCAAAACATTCGCCAAGTTAACCGCACCGTATAATACTTTGGACGTTAAAAGAAAACTTGAACATTGCTACCGAAAGTAGCAGTGCTCCAGTTTTCATTTAACCTTCGAACCATTAGTATAGGTGCGATTAAGTTGGCGAATGTTTTGGTGTGTTGATATCACTCCTTTGAAGGGCCGAACCATTCGGAACTTGGCGGCCCATTTTACCAGTGTTGGTTTTTGATATGATCATCCACTAACACCTGTTCCTAAAAAATAAGATTTTAAATCAGTGAACATAAAAAAACACTTACATAAACAATGATAAATTAATAATTTTTTTTAATCACGCTTAAAACTTTGAAGGCTAATCGAGTTTACCAATTCAGATGGAAGGCTGTTCCACGGCTTTACCACAAGGTTCGAAGAAAAATACTTCGTACAGTCCCTTTTCACTGGTGTTAACAGTTAGTTTAAACGAATGTCCCCTGGTATAATTGTTACCGCAAATATTAAAGAAAAGCCCAGGTTCAGTAACAGCGAGCCCATGCAAGATCGAGTAAGTAAGACATAGGTCTGCTTGTAGTTTTACGTAGTTCTAGTGATTCAAGATCCAGGCGATTTAAACATTGTCTGTAAGATGAATTGTAGCAGCCTCGAATATTCAACCTGTTTAATGTCTTTTGTCAGGTGCGGAGACCACACAGGACTAGCGCATTCCAGAATGGTACGCACAGAGGCGGACTGGCAAGGTCGGGAGGTCGTGAATTCCCGACTGGCCTCTCGCCTTAGTGACCTCTCAGCAGAAATAAATTATTTAAAAGGAAATTTTGTGTATTATTTTAAATATTTTTTTTTGGTAATGCACGGTTACTCTTTATTTATTCTTGCTAAGTTGCACACCTTTCGGCTGTATTTACTAAATTAACTCTTCTCAATTTGCAAGCAACGTTGGTTGTGTAAAAGCCTTTTTTTGTCCTCCAAGTACGACTCCAAAATTTCGAGTTTCAACAGAAGGCCGCACGTTACTAGTTGCGGTTTCTCGCGTCATCACGATTAATGAATGAATGGAAGAGCGGCTGCGCCTGCGTATTGCACGGAAGCCGCTCTTCATGAAGTTACAAAATGTACTGTACTGGAGCATTCTGTCTGGAGTGATTTCATTAACTGACAGGACATTAACGCACGAATCCTTCGGTTACTATTAGCCATGAAGGTTATAAGAGAAAGATGAAGTGAAGTTGACGTTTCTTCTGTCACGGAAATGAGCGAACGGATGAGAAATTTTCAATTTGCTTTAAAACGACGAAAACCGTCAAAATTGTTATAAATAACGAAAGTGAGGAGGGTTGGCTTGGAAGGCCATCAAAGTTAGAAACAATTTGGTTAAAGTTCGTTCTGCGCCCGGTCAAAAGAACTTGGATTTCGGTGGTAACACTAAAACTTCTGCATCTAGCTACATGACTGACATTAGACTATCTAAGCTTAGGAAGGTAAGCCCTGAATTTTTCCTACTCCTTTGTAAGTTGCAGTGCGAGCCCATTGAGAATGATCTGTATCGAATTATCGTTATGTGTGTTTCCCACAGTTAGGTAAAATGAGAAATAATGCAGCTCAGCAAAAATGCCATGAGTCACATGACCGAATTCTAATCTAACAAATACTAAAGCCTGGCCTAGCACCTTGACGCCATGACCATTTTTGCTGAAGGGCTTAAATTTTCAATTTTTTATTTCTTTTACTTTTAGCAAGTTCGTGTCCTTAACTAGGCTTAGGTACTATTTCCATGTTTTAAAATGCGAAAATTGGGATTAAATTATTGTCGAGGTCGAGGGAAGATCCAAGGAAGGCGCCGACGAGACTGAAGCCCAAGGGCCTGTGGTCCCCCTCCATGTTAACTCGCAAAAATTGCCGAAATTGTTCGACAAAAATGTAGCCAACCTAAGACAAAACTTAATCAAAAAAATTGAAAAAAAAAACCCCTCGACGAATCCCCCCCCCCCTAAAAAAAACTTTGTTCTGGTTCCGCCCTTTATTATTTGCATCAAACACCGATGTTGAAAAGTCCCCACCCCACGAAACACCAAAATATGCTACCTGCAGTGTGCTAACACATAACACTGAACCAAAACTAGAACCTATTAATCACTAGGGATAAATCACTTGGGATCCAGCATTCTTCTACAGCCATCAAAAATAAATTTAGGGCATGGGAAGAGATTTAAAAAAAAAAGGACTTCCCCTACTGTTCATTTATTGTCTTTTATTTTTGTGGCGCCCTAAGCAATGTCTAATACGTGTCATTTGAAGCCAGGAAAGGCCGTAGTATACCTAAAAATCCGTCAGCTCACAGCGCTCCCCCAGACCCCCTCGCTGGTGGGTGATTCGTCAAATTTGACCTCTCCCCCCCCCCCAGCCAAGTGCACTTCGTTACGTCCCTGGCTTTGCTCTAATAATTTGAAAAAAGGTGGCCTCTGGCCGTCACCTCCCTGACTGGCCTCTTGAGTACGCACATATATTGTAAATGCCTTAACTGAGATTGTAACATCACCAGATTAAAAACAACGTCTTATAAGGTGAGCGATACATTTAGTTTATAACTACTATACGAACACACTATAATTAATACAAATCAGTTTATATAATCCCTTTTTACGTAATTCGTACTCTCGTGTATACTCAATCCACGATTTGAAATGGAAAATTCAAGGACTACAATGGAGTAATTAACAGACAATGATAAAATTAAAAAAAGAAACTTTTAAGATTGAGATCTTGTCAATACTATGGCAATTTGTGAGTGAGTAATTTTGCTTCGATCAACAACAGTGGAAAATCACTGTTAGTGCAATGGTTACAATTCAATTTCAGGAGAAGAGTAGTGATTTAAAGTTCCGGTTTATTTTCCTTATTTCGTTTTTTACGTTACACGGAAAACGGAAGCGTGATTTTCTGTTATGGGAATTCCTAGGAGCATTCTAGCGCTTTAGGGAATTTTCAAGTTTTTCAAAGACATTACTGTATGTACGTTTTAAAGGGCAATCACATCCGTTTTACTTTTGGATCGCTTACACAATAACTAATCCCAAGAGGAATTGCGGTAGGAACACGTTACGTACGTCCTACCCACAGCCAACACTGCTATCTCAGTGGGCTTCCGTCGGAATTTCAGTCGAAACGGCACAGCTCCATCTGTCGGCATTAATTTCGGTTGTTCCGTGCGAAACAATGGCGGCACCCATTACGTGTTTTCGCGATGCAGTAATGAAATTGTATCGGCGGATGTACGTAACATCAAGAATTTATAGGGGTAACATTTCTTGGTAACATGTATACCGCAACTCTTGTTTTTCGTGATTGAGTAAGTGATCCAAATGTAAAACATGCATGTCAAAATGATTGTAAATGCCCTTTAATGATGTGTTTCGAGGAAATCAATCGAGTCCCTGTAGCCTACAATCCTTTTCTCATTTGAAAAATAAGCTATTCAAAATATATCGTGTAAAATAAGAGAAGGTCTGCTTGTTTTTCCTTTTTTTACTACATTGTACATCATGAAGGATCACTCGATAAATTTCTATTTATATCTCTCTTGGAATCCACATCCTTTGATGTCCCCCATCCTTTTCATTATTTGTTCCTCCGCCCGTATCTAAGCCCGACACATGTGATTGAGTGAGTGATAAATGATAGAGCGTCCCAGGACAGCCTCCCCCTCAATGCCCCTGCTTCCTTTCCTTGTCTCTCAAGAACCCCCCCCCCCCTCGTTCCCTTGTCAGGAACGCGCTCCTCCTTCCGTAACCACGTGCACCCGCCCGCACCCGTAATGCGAGACACCTGCACCAACTCAAACTACCCTCTGCCTCTCCAACCCCCCAACTCCCGCCATCCCCCTACCGACCCGCAAAAACAAAATGCGTGGAACTATATTTCCCTTACCTTCGAACCCTCACCATAAACACAAAAATTAATACAAGAGTAACTACAGTCGAGGCACAGCAAAAAATGCGTGAATTTCTCGTAATGTTTGAAACATAAATTACGGGGCATTGGGGGTTACTTGCTCGTCGACAGCTAGGTCAATAGCGCCAGCCTCAGTCACAGTGCAGTTAGCATCATCAAACCTGCATGTAGTACGGCCAAACACAAAGTCCCAGGCACAGTGTGAACTTTATGAGGGGTCTTGGGGAACCCGTACCAAGTGCAGCGGCTGCAGCCGAATGATAGGAGTCGTGGCATCTTAACATTAAAGACGGTTTCGAATCTAACCACCAGGGTCGGATTACCCAGTGGGCACAGAGTCAGCAGTCGTATAGGGCCCCCACTGAAGACGACCACGCCGCTTACACGATAACACAAGATTTTGTAAAGTGTATTGGTAGACCCACGCAACAGTTAGTACAGAGTCTGACAACTGACAACTGACAACTGACAACTGACAACAAGGTAATTTAAGAATTTATGACTGGTGAAAGTACCTTCGTTTCAGGTCAAGAACCGTATTTTTCCTCTAGTTTGGTCAGTGTTTTTTTTAGCCTAAGCTTCTCCCCCACCCTTGACAGGTTGGCTCGAAAAATCAATAACCCTCCAAATGTCCTCCACCACCCCCTTCTACCACAGCGATAAACAATAAGCAGTACTGTTGCGAATTTAATTTCTCGTTTCCCGAGTTTTATCGGGCTTCAGAATTCATAGACTGTCTTTCATACATGTCTCAAGTTGGCATAAGTTCTAGGACGTGTGGGCACCTGCAGCATTTTTGTACTGTTGTTTGCTGAGTATAGGTTAAGTCCCGCTTTCCGAGTGCTGAAAATTAACAATAACGAGGGTGTGCAGCAGATATATTGTTGGGCTTTGCATGAGGGTAATAAACTTAACCGTAACTTGATCTATTGTTTAGCACACGTATTACGATTGTTGCAACAAGCAGGTTCGTTAGTATGCGTGTCTTTCTCCGGTCCAGGTTGGATACAAGTCGGGCCGTAGTGATCAAGATGCGGCTCTGTATCTTTTTGACTGGTATTCATGAGGTGTAGGCACATGGTAAACGTAGTGGTCGCTGTGTTCCTTGACATCAAGGCCGCCTATGATACTGTCCGAATTGACTGGGTCAAGGCGGGACTTGAGAGTATGGGTGTTGGCGTGAGTTTGACAGACGCTATTGTAGCACTAGTTAGGGGAACGGCGATTTGTGACGCGTGGTAATGGTTTCTGGTCTTCAGAGGCAGTTTCTGATGGGGTCTTCCACAGGGCTCCTGTTTAAGCCCATTGTGGTTTGCTGCTGCGATCAATGATGTACTACAGGAACTTAGATTGTCTTCTAACATTGTCTGTTATGTTGCAATTTGGTTTGTTGGCTCAACTGTGGACGACGTACTACCACATGTGCAAGCGGCTCTTGATATAGCTGTTGCGCATCTAGCAGATAGGGGTTTGCAGCTCGCTTCTGCGAAGACAGATCTGGTGGTTTTTGCATGAGCGCGAACAAGAAGCCATACTCCTGCTGTTGTTGTTGTTGTGGAGCAAACAGCAACAGTGCATTATCTTGGGAGTAGTTCTCGATAAGCGCCTTGAATGGAACGGCCATGTGAGTGCCTTCAGAGAAAAGGTTAGGTGAGGAGCATGAACAAAAAGCCGTACTCCTGTCTCTGTTGCTGTGGATGGTGTTGTGCAGCAAACAGCAACAGTGCGCTATCTCGGGAGTAGTTCTCGATGAGCGCCTTGAATGGAACAGCCACGTGAGTGCCCTCCGAGATAAGGTTGGGGCGAGGAGCTCTATCCTCCGCGTGCTCGCCCGGAGTAAGACTGTCTGCAAAGGTGCTCTGCTGTCGACGTACAGAGGCTTTGTGTACTCGGTACTAGATTATCACCTGCTTTTCCTCAGTCCAGTGCAATAACATGTGGCAACACTGCAGGTAGTTATTAATGAGTGCCTGTGGATTGTCTCTGGATGCTTGGTTCCTACACCTGTTGAAACACTTTGGGTAGAGTGCGGTGAGCCTCCAGTGCGTTTCCGTGCAAAGGAACTGCTGATCTTTCTGTGCATGCGGAATGTTAGTCGTGGCCCGGAGGGTCCTGTTGGGAGGATCCTACGTGAATATGTGAGCTTAGCTGGTAGAGTGTGTAGCATGCTAGGTGTTGCGGAAAATAGAGTGTTGCTTTTACAAAAAAGCAGTTCGCCTTAAGCTGTGGGATGTCAGACGTGTATGTTCTGTCTGTGGGCATGGTGTCCAGGAGTGGCGCAAGTGTTTACACTATGGCACACAGAGTGCGAGGTCATAACTGTGATGCATCGTTCCGGAAGGTGGGTTGGGAAGGTGGAGTAGGAGTTGTCATACCATCTCTGAAGTTGTGCGTGAAACGCCACCTGAGCGCTGTTGCGTCGAGCACGGTTTGTGAACTAGCAGCCATATCAGTGGCATTAGATGTGGCCCTTGTTCTGCAGCTTCCGTCTTTTGCCATTGTGACAGATTTGCTAGCAGGAGTAGAATTGCTGAAGCAGGCGGTTGAGCATCTAGAAGTGAGTGATCCATTGGTTTTCACAGTCGTCTGGAAACTCTGGCTCTCATCTCAGTCAGTGAGTGTCGCTGTGCGGTGGGTGATAGGTCACACAGGGATATGGGGGAATGAACAAGCAGATGTGCTAGCTAAGGAAGCAGTTGCTGGAGGAGCAGAGGAAGTGGATCTGGTTTTATCGGTGAGGTTTAGACATCAAGTAGTCCGTAAGTGGCTGCTACAAGAATGGGAGCTGCAGTGGCAACAAGCTGCGACAGGGAGGGTGTTGTTTGCGATTCAACCAAGCTGTGATCAGCGAACGGTACTCAATAGGTTCCCACGTTGGAAAGCTTGTCTCTTGAGTCGGCTATGCACTGGTTATACATTGTTGCATGCGCACCAGCATAGATTGGGTTGGGAAGGTTGTCCTCTGTGCCGAGTGTGCAGAGTGGATGATACAACACAATATTTCTTGTTGGTCTGCAGACATTTTTGTAGGGAGCTTTAAGTGTTGTCGAGGTGGACGGTTGCCCAACCGACTTTGAATTTTCTCCTTCAGTGTGCATCTGGAGTGGCTGCCAGTGCCAGACTACAAGTGGTAGTAGAATATTGTGTGCGGGCAAGGGTTAGGTTGTAAGTGAGATTTCTGTGCTTGTGTTAATCCTGGCTGTATGGCTGCTTGGCTGTTCTGGTGTATCTCGATTAGTTGTTTTGTTTTCGTTTTCGTCTATTTGATATTGTGTAGAGCGTACGATTATTCTAGAACCATGACATACAATCGTACGCTCTACACAATATCAATAGATGGATTACTGACGTGGCGCCTCTATTGCTATGGCCACACCTGCCAGTGGAGGAATGGCCGTATAGCAATAAAGATGCTACGTCAGTAATCTTGGGACGAATTCGTTGCCAGTTCGAATCCAGTACATGCCACTCCGACATACAAGTGTATAATGGTGGCTCAGGAATAAAGGTGGCCACACATTATTTCGTGTATGATTTTCGCAGTTTGGCTTGTTTTCCCTCTTTACTTTAAATGTTCCTGTGCACGTAAAACTTCCTCCACTGACGCCGAAACAAACTGCCCAAAACGAGCTATCCCCTCATATGGTTCGGAAATGTCATTGTCACTGCCGTCCGAAGTGACTTCGAACAATTGCCAAACTTCATCGTCGATCAATTCAATTCTTTATTCTGGAACCATGACCTACAAAGAATTGAATTGATTGACGATGAAGTTTGGCAATTGCTCTAAGTCACTTCGGACGGCAGTGACAATGACATTTCCGAACCATATGAAGGGATAGCTCGTTTTGGGCATTTTGTTTCGGCGTCAGTGGAGGAAGTTTTACGTGCACAGGTACATTTAAAGTAAAGAGGGAAACAAGCCAAACTGCAAAAATCATAGACGAAATAATGTGTGGCCACCTTTATTCCTGAGCCACCTTTATACACTTGTATGTCGGAGTGGCATGTACTGGATTCAAACTGGCAACCCAATTCGTCCCCGGATTACTGATGTAGCATCTTTACCGCTACTGCCACTCTTCCGCTAGCAGGTGTGGCCATAGCAATAGAGGCGCTGCGTTAGTAATCTGGGGACGAATCCGGGTCATGCCACTCCGACAAATTGTACGTGCAAAAAGATGATTTACTGTACGACGTTATTTCTAGTGCATGATTTTTGGCTGTTTGGCTTGTTTTCCTCTTTCCTTTATATAATTTACATGGATTTTTGCGTATTTTTTTTTAGGTAACATTTAGGCCTAAACATGATTTGACCTGTTGTCTTTTATTATTTTTAATCAACATTAATAAAACCAAGTTGTAGAACAGCCATCGTTGTACGACGGAAACACTGGCCACCAGAGCCACCAGCCTGCAAAAACAATGCGGAATGGCCGGTGACTACTTACAACAATTTCTTCTTATAATGAGGGTGTTCGATAATTGAAAACGGAATAATTTTTGGCAATAAACTGAAAACGTAACTTTTAATGGATAAAACAGGGGTCATGCAACGTCACAAGAATAGCTGGCTAAAGGTTCTGTCGTTGTGGACGATTAAAATTAAAGGATTAGTGAATGTTGAAAACGCTGTTTACTTTCTGCCCAGAATCCAGTAAAAGAAGAAAAAAAGTAGCGTATGCCAACCCATGGAAGCAGTTGCAGTTCATCCATAAACATACATCACCTGTACATAACCACTTAGTGCCAGATAATAAATGTCTAAAAGAATATTTTCCTGTAATTAAAACACTTAAACTCGACTCTTTTGCCAGGCATATTGTAAAACCCACATAGCGAATGCATCACACCTTTGAAACACGTGACTCCGATTTGCATACACCTTGCCTTGCGACGTGGCATCCCAACGGAGCAGGTGGGTCGTTGCTTTTCGGCTGCCATTTCTGCCTCTTATGAGGGGAGAAATTGGTGGTTTTTTTATCCGTTTTAAATTACTGTTTTATGCTTTTGATGTAGGATGACTTAGTGGCTTTTGCCATGCTTTAATTTTATTGCTAACCTGATGACGAAAATTGATAATTTTCGAAACGTTGTTTGTATTTTTATGTAGCACTGCTTGGTTTGCCTTCACATAACCCATGGAGTCGAGGATGGGTCATGGTCGTGCTGGGTGACGCCGGGCGAAGCCATCAGGCATTAAGCGCTTGGTAAAGGTTCTGTCGTTGTCGATAATTAAAATTAAAGGATTAGTAAAACTTGGTTAACTATTGAAAACGTTATTGACTTTCTGCCTCTCCTAGAAAAATATGACAAACCCGGCAGGCAAAAGGGTTGGACTTTATTTTCTGGTGATATATCGAGGCGGGGGGGGGATCGCTGATTGAGTGAGCGAAGCGAACGAAAATCAACGTTTGTTAGCCAGTGTGCGCAAAAACTAGTAGACGGGATCCACGCCTTCCGCAACAACACATGAGAGAGCAAACCGTCCCAATGCTGTGCATAACGGTGCATCAAACACCAGCTTCAGCTAATATTAAAAAAAAAAAAAACGAACTTCGTGTTTTCCGTTGTTGTAGCGACTGTGTCGATTGGAAACCAGCGCTGGGAGCCGTTGGTGTTGTCGAGTCATTGTTGCGCTTCTCCAGCGTTTTTGTGGGGAGAGGGCAGAATCGGGTGATAAAAAAAATAAACTCGCTCACTCAGGTGTCTCCAGAATACTGTGCTCGCGTTAACCCTGTAGCCATCAGTATTGCCACTTTTTGAAGCTCAAAAGTGCCATAGTGAGGAGTTTGTGTGCCCTTCACTTACTTTGTCCAACCGTCGGTCGTTGTCGCTGTTGCTCTTCCAAACACTTCACTTAATTATAGCGCATGCGCACAACCGCGCTACCAACGATTTCCATCGCAGTCCCCCATTGTATAGGAGGCGCCACCGTCGTTATCATATTTTCATGAGTGGGAGACGCACAAAAGCAGAAGGCACGCGCATGCGCAATGGGGCAAGTTCGGCTTACTGCCACAAACCCACAAAGCACCATTGTGTCCAAGGCAGGGTGGCCTATAAGGACGGGAGTGGGGGGATTGGGGAGAACAGGAAGGAAGGTGGGAATTATTATCTTTACAGAGGACATAGTGGGAGTCATAGGGGGCCATTATGATCAACACCACACTCACACTAATTGATAGAAGGGATTGTGGGGGAAGACGTCCAATTGATAACGGGGCCTTATTAAGGGTGATGGAATCTCTTTCTAATTTATGTCAATTTTAACCACAATGCGAGGAGTTGGCCAGTTTGAAGCGCACTGATAGAATTGATGATGAGGATTAAGTCTCGGGTGTTGGGAAAAATCAGAGAGAGGGGGATCGACGCTACTGAAAATGTCAAATCTGATTTAGAGAGTCCATTTTTTGTTTCTATTTTATGGACTCGGTTGACTACACTTCAAAAACGTAACATCGTTGTTGGAAGCCCACCAATTACTTGGGTAATTAATCAGTTAGATTTTAAAATTTGATTTTAGTACCGCATGAACTGTCCCTCAGAGTAACTGAGAGGCTTATGCTTTCACTTCTACGAGCTAAGAGAAAGAAGACGCTTTGAAAGCTGCCCTTAATAATTAGTGCAGCTTATTCAAATTGTCTTCTTTCTCTTAGTAGGAAGTACGTCGAAACATAGTATTATTTAAAGGCTGACATTTCCGTAGCGCTTAAGAAAATATGATTATACCCCTTCGCAAATAATATACAAATTTTTTTCTCAGTATAAAGTATGCTGGGCAGATAATTCCATTATTCTATATGTGAAGTATATTTTGGTACAATAACCCAACATGTCTTTAGTAAGAATAATGAAACAACTCGCCACTTAAGGAAGTGATATCTAACCACCAAGTTTGTAGTTCGAACCGCGATCACTCATGTTTAAATGACAATGTCAAGGTGTCTATTAAAATTAAGTGACGGGAGGAGAAACCCGGTAGCAGCCAGATATCGTTTTGGTTCAGATATCGTTACTTTCAATGGCGACAAGTTGGTGAGTCGTTGTACATTTTTGGATTTTTGCATGATATCACATCTTTGATTGGTTATCAGATTTTGCGCTAAACTGATTTGCTAATTGCATTTGTGCTGCTTCATTCTTTATCCAAACACACGCTAGTATCACGCCTAAAAAGGCAACAACCTCAAGCTCACAGCAAAATTTTTCAGCACCCAGTTTTAGAGTAGTCGGAGGACATTGTACAACCACAGTTTTGCACATTTCAGGGCTCTGGGTAAAAATACGAATGTGGTACAAAAGCTGGAATTTGGTTGAAGTTGAGAGCAATGGCCCACCTGACAAAAATTAACCCATGTCGAACTCCTGGAAAAGGGATCTTGGCAAAGTCCCCGCCAGGGCTGCCGGCCAGGGTATAGCGTGAGAGGCTACCATGCTCCTTCAGCAGCTATGGTATGTATTCTGGTTAATTCTGGACAATCTTTCGGCCCCAACGATGATCGGAGGTTTCCCGGATCGAATCTCCGGGCTTGGCACCGCCTTTACCAGATTTCTGCTCTAAAAATATCTGGTAATGTTCAAAATTGAGCCGGTTCAGCCATACAAGCATTAATTGCTTCGGCTGACGTAAGGCTCGTCAAAATTTTAAAGAAAAAAAATGTAGGAAAGTCTTGGAACGCGAAATTTGTTCCCTAGTAACGTTGTAAATTGGTGACTATATGGCTGGCCGGCTGGTGTACTTTCCGTAGCACCACTGCTTTCGGTTTGGGAATTTTTGGGAAGGACTTCAAGTACGAAATTGGTTGCACGACTGAAGTGTAACACAAACGCTGTAGCCTAACATTTCGGTGTTTCAGTCTGAGGATGCCACGGGAATTGAGCGAACGCGTAAGTAAAAGAAACAAAACAAAACAAAAAAGAGCGTTGGCGCTGTCGGCACCATCTGCTTACGCAACAACTCATTTTTGCATTCTCGTGGCTAAAATTTAATCGCAATGGCAGATGTGTCGTTGCCATGGTAGCAACCTGCCTGGATTACGTAAATCCGACATCGTTTGAGTAAATACTTGCAGTCTGATAATTTGTGACAATAAGATAAAGAATTCCCCCTGACGAACCGATTTTCCCAGTCACTTCTGAAGTCGCATAGTGACTGTTTTCGTTGCGAGCCGGCAGAGCTAAAACCGCCGCCATGTTGGAATTTCAAATGATTTCTAACTTCAGTCTGCGAGAAGGCGAACGTGAGTCGCTGAATAAATGCACCCTTACTGTCGCTGTGTGCAACTGTGCATATCCTCCCACGATTTCTCGTTTACAACAATGGAGGGAGAAGGGGAGGGCGCAGAGGCACACCCGCAAAGGGGATGAAGGGCTCATTTGCCCCTTCCTTCCGCCAAGACCCGAGGTTTGGAATGGTCAAGACTACCTATATTTAAAAGACTTAACGCTCGGTTTCACGTAGCATGCTAGACGCGTCGTCCAAGCGTTGCGCCGAACTGAAAGCACGAAGAACGAAAAACTCCAATCGTAGCATTGATTAGTGTATGCGAGATGCACAAAAACGTGATATCTTCTCATTATTGGATTTACTGGTGTTGCAGCGCTAAACGAACATTATTTTACGGTAATGGTGACTATTACTGAAGTCTTCCGAAGATTTACTGCTACGTCAAAGGATCGTTTAACACATTTTTAATGATCATTGAAAACGCTGTAGCGTATATCATACAGTACAATACACACGTACCTTGGTTGTTCTACTGCTTGAAATACATGAAATTAAACCTCCGGAGCCTTTGTTTTGTCGTCGAGTGAACAAAGAGGTACGTAGCATGAAGCCATTGTTGTTAAACTTTAATTATTTGGTGTCAATGCAGTGTTTAAGTTTTAAATCTACGTATCGCGTGTTACACGTATTGTACCTTTCACAGTTCAGTCCGCATGCTAAAGCAGTTCATTTTTGGGGTGTAAGTAGCGCGACTGGTGGCTGAATCGGTGGCTAACTGGACGACGCGTCGAATTTCTAACGCTAAGCCTTCACGTTCAGGTAGCCTTGGAATGGTTTAAATAAAAGCAGTTTAAGAAATTCCCAAAATTCTCTTCGGACGTTTCAACGCTACTATACTTGTTGAAGACGAATCCGGCTTCGGGGACGAAAAAAATCCTGGTGCACCACTACTAACCTAGGCGTATCGTAATTTAACGGTTACTTCCCCTTTCGCTAAATTGCGTTTCGCCAAATCCCGTTACGCCAAATATCGGTTACAAAATTTTAGGCAAGCGAAATTGAAAACATGATTCGCGTGTAATGGTCAGACATTTATAGACAAACACCCGTTTTCCAGAATCCCGTTTTACAGAATATTTTTTTAAATTGCGTGCCTCGCTCGCGCTGCTGCGTTCGCTGTGGTTAAACACATGACATCCGAAACCGCAACTAATCACAAATTCCTTCCAATTAGGCATTAACTTCTGAAATGTTAAATTTTTGAAGAATATTTTGATCTGCGAAACGGGATTCTGAAAAACGGGAATTCCCGTTTAGGAAAGGGTAACCATTATGTATGTAATTATAACTATCTTAAAAGAGAACCTTGGCTTGGACCTATAAGTGAAGACCAAGCATTCTAAACAATATTTAAAACACAAGTTTTCCCATCAGTATTGCCAATTTTCAAAACGGAAATAAATCAGTTGGTCTTATTCTACCACTGCTTGTCTCTGTTTAATGTTTGCCTTTTAAATCCCCATTACATAGAAATATGGTATTAGATTTCGTTTTCCTAAAATTTTGTCAAATCAGTTTTGGCGTAACGGGATTTGGCGAATCGGAATTCCCCCTTCAGGCAAAAGCTTTTAATCTGCCTTTTTTTTTTTTAGGCAGAACGGGATTTGGCGAAACAGGAGTTCACCAATTTGATTGACATTTGTTTTTTTTTTAAACCCGAGGTTAAAAATTTTATATCCACAAATTCTTCTATTGATGGAACAATACTTGCGATTAAGAGCGGCTCTCCAAATTCCAGAAACAAATACTTAAATCAAGTGTTACGTTCACGTTAAAGTTCAAATCCGATGTTCGCACGGTATAATTCGGGGCGTACGTTCATCATCCCCCCCGCCCCCTCCCACCCGCTTCCCTGTCCGCTTTACCGACTTGCTGAGGGCAAACGGACTAGCTAGCGTTCGGACGGTGGCTCGGAGCGGGAGGTCCGGGGGATCAGATCCCCTAATTGGAACGAGCCCGCTACCCACCCCCCTCCACCCCAACCCCCCCTCAAACCCCCCTGCTGTTCTACGTCAAATTACCTTCGTTTGGAAACGTACGGGAAAGCGCATCGCCCATTGTTACAAGTCATCCTCGTTTGTCGACGCTTTTGACTCTCGGATGTTAATTGGGGGTGGGGGACGCCCCACCTCGGTTGGGGGGGGGGGAGGGCAGGGGAAGGTGCAATATTGGGAATGATTGCATTCTCTCTTATCGTGAGAAATAGCCCACAGTGGAAATGATCGGTTGATTTAAAGTATACGCATATGATCAATAAGCGAGAGGTTGTATGGTTCAGTGTGTTGCTGAAACTGCGTAGCATCAAATAACATATCAATCACGTTCGTTAGTATTGCAGCAACCAGTACCGCACCCAGGAAATTTGTTGGGGGGGGGGGGAGGAGGCAAGAGACGTAGGAAATTGGAAAGTATACGGGGCTCTGGAAGGGAAAGGGGCGCAGAAGTTACATCGGAGCCCCTTTTTCGTGAATTTTAATGCCTTTGAACGGTTTCGGAAGTCGATTTTGAGAATATTTTAATTGCGCCAAATGTCTTGTTTGCTAACTTTTAACAAACTTTCTGGTCTTCATGGGGGGGGGGGGATCTTTTGCCCACCTTGGTGCGCTACTAGAGCAGGGTCAAACCAAGTTGGACTGCTTGAACGTTGCATCCACCACTTTCGTTCATAGCAATTGAATAAACTCATCAGTAAGGTGATCAATGAAAAGCGAATTGATGCTTCGTCATCAACGCTTCGTTGACTTTTTTTTAACCTTGTGATTTATTGTTTATTTAATGCACGGCGGTGACGTCACGCTAACACATCCCCATACTAAAAGTGCAGTCGTTATAGACGGTTAATGTGAAAACCCACACACGTGACAGTGGGTTAATTTTGATAACCCACACTTTTTTTTTACAATCTAACACTTTTAACGGGGGTCTACACAATCCCTGCTCCACCGTGTGACGTATGACCCGACTTTGCAAAATTACCGTACACAACACAAATTCAACCAGCACACCTCATTTCAACCAGCATAAATAGGCAAATTTACAACCTGCGACATTTATCTTTCTAGCCTAACACGAAAAAAAAAACGAAAAAAAACTCGCGTACCATGCTAGGCCCCCACCCACGGAGGAATGGCCCAACCCGGCAACCTTTCGTTCCGACGGTACGAAAACTAAGCTACTGGCACTTTGAAATACACCGAAAAACCTACGAAACTCAAGCGAATAGAGCATTTTATACACTCATCTTATTTAAACTATAAGTAGAAAAAAGTACAGTTTTACCTTAAACACAAACATCGGTATTACGGAACGTCTCTTCCCTTCGGTCGGCCTTCATACACTGGAAGCTTCCAACCCCGTTTCCAACCCGGAACTTCCGGTTAGCAATTTACATAAGTTGCATGAAAAAATTCTTAAATTCTTGAAACAAGTCTTTAAAAAACTCGAATAAGACGATAAATTAGCTTGACGTCACACCTTAGCATTAAAATACATATCCGTGAATCATCGGCGATTTGACGGCTATAATTGCTCGCGAGCAAGAAATGGCTAGTCCAATATCTCGGGGTTGGAGGGAAAAACTCGCGCGCAAGCGCGCTCTTGTTTCTCTCTGCCCCCTCGATATTGGACTAGCCGTTTCTTGCTCGCGAGCAATTATAGCCGTTAAATCGCCGATGATTCACGGATATCTATTACTTAAAAACAGTGAAGATTAAAAAACAGTAAAGTTAAAAAAAAAGTTTTAACTGGAAACCAGTTGCAAAAGTAGGCGCTATTCCTATTTCGCGCCTGGGGCGTGTGTGGAATGCTTTGCCTAAGGAGGTGGTGGCCTACTGGTGTGATGACACATTTAAAAGGAGACTTCAGTTGCATCTGGATGATTTCATTTGTTTTTTTGATCGTTTAAGAAAATTGGGTAAAATTGCAGAAATTGTTGTAGGGTAATTGGTAAAGGCTTTTAGGGTAATTGGAAATAATTCCGAAAATTGGCTTTTTTATGTTTCAGATGCACAATAATTCCTGAAAATTTGTTGTTTTATAAGGCATTGGAAATAATTCTGAAGATTGACTCTTTTTTAGTTTCAGATGCACAAAAATTCCTGAAAATTTGTTGTTTCATAAGGCATTTACCCCAGTTGGAAATAATTCTCGAAATTGGCTTTTTAAAATTTTCAGATGTATAAAAAATTGCATTTTTTTCCGGAATTTCACCGAGGTAGTAAGTATTAAATTTAAAGACGTAATTTTTATTCAGTTTTTATATACCCGTTGACCTCATTTGTCTTATTATGAGGTCTTAAACTTTTGAATTATTGAAATTAGTCTATTAAAATCATCCAACTGACTCTGCCATAACTGATATTTTTCAATGAGAACTACTATTCTTAAATTAAAAAAGAATTAAGAAAAAAATTGATCTCATTTTGGCTCCCCACTGCTTCCGAGTCGGTGAGCCGGCAGTCGCCCAGGACGCTGACTCTTGCAGTGTGTTTTTTACTGTTTTGTAGGCAAAAAATATTGGAAAAAAAAACAATTGCGTGGTCAAGTCAAGCTTAATTGTCAGCCCCAATGAAACTGAAGCGTATACTAAAGGAAATATGAAGTTAAAACGTGTCAGTTTGTTCAGTGATATAGTCGCATAAAAATCAATTTCCTATTGCTTCCGATTATTTTTAGTACCAACACCAAATTTTAAAACTTTAATATCATCGCCATCATGTTCACGTGTTAATTAGCTGTTCGCTGGAAATGTAAGCTCTATTATTTGTCGTTAGGGCGTTTCATCTAATTTCAAGCATCGTGAAATTCTATCTTCACGCGACACACGAGACCCGGCGCGTGATTTGTGGCCAATAACAGATGATGCCAATTGAAAATCCGGGTCAATCACGTTTCGTCCCTACTCCACGAATCTAGCTTTTTTTTCTTCTGTTACTACTTGAATTCAACTTCTAACTGACAGTTCAATAATTGTATATCAACACTTCTTCACGACAAATGCAAACAAGGAAGTCAAAATCGATGGTGAACAGACAGAGCGTTGAGAGTTTATTTTTTTCTGTTATTTTTTTTTTCATTCGGGGTGGCAGATTTTATTTATATGGCGATATTTTTGCCTTTACTGGAGCGCTATAGAGGAAAAAGATAAGGCTTGTCCTTAAATTTTGTTGCGTTATGTAACTTAACCGCTATTCTGAATGAATAGGCGTAATAAATAACGATTTATGTCTAGTCTTATGAGTTTATGTTGATTTGTATACCCTCTGCATTATGTATGACTGAGCACATTCGGTCGAATGGAGTCGCTGTCACGGTTGTGTCCATGATAACTGTCTTATTGTGTGCGCGGTGTATCTTGAGTCCTGCAAGTATTTTATGAGCGGCTACGTCTTCCTGGATGGGGTGGCTTTAATCGATGGCCGCCATTGTTTTTGTAACCATCTTGGATATCAACAAGGCACTCTGCTACTGAAAACGTACAATCGATTATCCGTGTTCGTTCTGCGGAGAACTCAAGATAGGCCGCGGACACTATAGTGAGTTATATTTACGCCACAGGACAGGTGGCCATATCGGTAAAATTGGCGTGGCAGTGACGAGGGGTCCGAGAAGGGCTGAAATCTCGTACTCTGATATCGGATTTGCAATCTATGAGAAATCCACAAATCCATGTGAAATCTGAAAATCATTGCCAATCGGCAAATCTCTGTAAATCTTGCAAACCAGTACAAATTAATACGAAATCTGCAAATTAGGTGAAATCTGCAAATCATTGCAAATCTGCAAATATCTGTAAATCCTACAAATCATAGAAAATCAGTGCAAACCAACACGAAATCTTCAAATCTGTTTACAAATCCAGAATAATCTGCAAATCTGCCCAAATCACTGCAAACCAGCGCATCTAAAATAAATCGGCAAATCCAAGCCAAATCTTGTTGCAAATCCAAACTAATCTTGCAAATCCATACAATTCTTGCAAATCTGTAAAAATTTTGTAAGTTTGCGCAAAAATCCGTGCAAATCAGCGTAAATCTGTGCAAATGTGTAAGTCAGCAAATCTAATGCAGATCTGGAATTCTAATGTAGTGATTTCAGATTTGCCAATCACGTATGCTATTTCCGGGTTTTGTCGGATCCCTCGGGCAGTGATCTGGTGATGGACTGGTTCGTCGGTTCAAATCCGGGTCACGTCACTATGAATCGTAAATGACACAAAGGTGGCTTACTGTACTACGTCATTCCAGTGTAAGATGATTTTCTCTGATGCCTTATTTCAGAGAAAAATTTTATCTTAACGAAACCAGGTCAACTAATGTGGCTTCCTTGTTCAGTCCGACCCCACTTTTAAATAGAATCGCATATGAAAATTTACTGGTATTTAGAGGAGTGTTCGGTCAAAAATTCGGCCATTCGTCATCAGTTCGAAACGGGAATATTCGGCAGTTTAACTATTCAGTCTAGGGTATATTCGGTATTATTTCGATTTTTCCAGAATACTGAAAACAAAAATTGCATCAATGCCTATGCATTCCTTACAAGGAATTTTGGAGTTCGTGTAGTATTTATGTAGTATTCGCCGAATGGGTACAGGCTGGGTCAGAGCCTTTTAACACTGACTTAACACATTGTTTACGAACGTGTCGTTCCCGAACCGGTCTCCTTTAGCCAGCATGCCGAATATTTTCCCGTAAGCCACGCAGCCGAAAAGTAATCAACGAAGTAATTTTAAGGATAGTTTGTCTTGTTGTTTTACAGAAACATTTAATTTGTTTACGGAGATACACCTGCACCCTTAGTCGAGATTCCTTTTTTTTTTCATGTGGATAAACAAATGTTAATCGCTCAGCAAATTGATCAACAAATTTCTCAAAAAGAGCCGTAATTTAGCCGAAACCCTGCCTGGCAGCCACAATTGACTAAACTTACTTTGCGGTTAGTAAAAAATGTGCCGATTTTTACATTTAAACTGCAGAGACGTCACACAAAAATTACGCGGCTACCCGGTCAACCAGGACAGTTAGCTAGAACTTTATTTTACCCATCGCAGAAACCAATATTGCCACATATTAAAAAATACTGAAATAATTTCTCTGAGTTTTCCAGGTTTTCCAGAGTAGATGAGGCCAATTTCCAGACTTACATACTTACTCATATATTTTTCCAGTTTTACTTTAGGCTGGTTTAGTCTGATTTAATAGTTTAGTCTGATTTAATGAACTTTTAGGTTTTATACAGAAGTATAATAATAAATTATTTTTTTATACAATGTCTTAACATGTTTTTATGCACTTAGGCCTGTGCCCCTGGGTTTTTTTTCCGGGTTTTCCTGTATTTTTTTTTAAATCATAGAATTCCCCGAGTTTTTCTCGCTGTTAAGAATGAGTTTTCCAGGTTATTGGCACCCTGAAGTATTTATTAGACATCAGAATTAGCTATGTACAAGAATAGAGAATAACTTTACTCGTTTTTTAGCCAAAGCGCCCGGAAGACGAGAAGGACAATTTAGCTGGAGAAATCCAAGCGGAAAACCCATGATCTTTGACGTGCTACAATCAACATGAGCACGGGGGATTTCTCTTCCCGAAAATGCCTGGGTGCGGCCAAGGCTGGGGGGGGGGGGGGAGATGAGGCTTAATGGCGCGTCGACAGCTTGGTCATTAGCGCCAACCTCAGTCACAGTGCAGTGGTCCGGGTTGCCACTGCACCACACATTACAGAGATATTATTCAAACCCCTAATCCAAGGCCAAGGCTGGGATCGAACCTGGACATCCCGGACAGGAAGCAGTCGTGCCAACCGCTCGTCATGGGGCAAGGTTCCCTGATGGTTAGCATGACCGTCTCATGTGCCAGACGTCCCGGGTTTGAGTCCGGCCTTAGCCATCCCTGGTATTTTCGGGAAGAGAAGGGTGTTCGGGAAGAGAAGGATGTCGATTGTGGCATGTAAAAGAACCTAGGAATTTCCGATGGGATTTACCCAGCAAAATTGTCCCTCTTTCCTTCTGGCACCATGGCTACAGCTAGGAGCGCATCAAAAGCTAAAGACAAAAACTAAAGCTTGTCTGCCTGGCCCTCAAAAGGCAGAACTTTTCAAAGAATTGACCAAACCACTTCACTTCTTTACCAATCAGCGGCCGCTGCGAATGCTGTGCGCTGGCTACAGCCCTGCGGTCAACATACGTGAAAAACACACGTGAAACCCCTGCAAAATTATCACGTAGCGCGACTACTAAATTATTTCTAATATGTTATCGTCTTGTGTCGCTTCTTAACAGAATTTCTGCACTTTCAAGGTTTTTAGTTCAGTTCCCAAAATTATCCTAGGGAAAAAATAAAAAGAAAAAGACGGAGCGCCAGTCGCGCCTCGTAACGAAAAGGATGGAAAATCCAGCGTTGCAGGTGTCCTCGTTCTCACCTGATTCCCGGTTGCGAAAATCCCGGGAACGTTCAACGCATCGATATTCATGTCACCCTTAGAGGGGGTTTTGAAGTGGCGGGGAATAAAGAATGAATAATACGAAAGAATAATAATAAAAAAAAATTATATAAAAAAAAAAAGATTGCCCTTTATTCTAGGCGTGTTCGACGTACCCGGAACACATTACAAGCACGTGAAGGAGTGGGAACGACCCCATCGACCATGCGAGC